>NDXB01012310.1:0-20449 GCA_002631895.1 Agapornis roseicollis | reverse complement strand
CAGCTACTAAAGAGAAGAAAAACTGACTGCAACTGCTGAACCCAGGACATAAGGTTATTTAAAGGTGCAAATAACATTTCTTACCTAGCAAAGTGGAATAAAATATGTACATATATACTTAACTTTCACATTATTTGGCTGTCATATGGCTTCATAACAGTTGCAGACCATGTGACCATGTCCAATGTCAGTCCTTTGTGGAATATATAGCAATGAAAGTGGAAACTTGTTTTCTTCCAATCATATAGCCAACATTTATCTTCTTACAAAAGTAAATTTTTTAAATTGCTAAATACCATTTCAAGAGTTATTTCAGTCCTTGAGAGTTCATGTGATAGCACTAATGACTTCAGTTACAAACTCCCATGAGTGATTCAAACACAGTTTACACTTAGGAAACCAAAGTGGGGAAACAGTAATTAAATGTCAAGCACCAGCAATAAGTATTTGCTGAAGTCAAGGAAAAGAAAATCCATATTAACAGAATTTATTAAATAAAAAGTCAATGAAAGCTTCAGTGATACCTAACACAAAGCCACCACACAATTCTCCCAGAGTAATTAATTTCTCCAACGACACCAGGATCAACATCTGACAAAAGTAACACAGAGAATTACATTGTCAGTCCCACACTGGTGACACACAGAGCAGATAGATAATCATACACCTTTTTTCCCAGTTATTTCAGTTCTATTTTTGACCGAAAAGGATCACAACACCAGCCAGAAGCTCCGTGTGAATCTGTAATCAAAACTACTAGATTGGAAATACAAAGCTCATGGAAGCAACCTCTCAGAGGTTTTTTAAGAGCAGACACTCAGTGTTTTAATTATAAGAAACAATCAGAGGCAGTAAAAGGTAAAACCTGATATCTTTACTATCCTCTTATTTTCGTAGCTGGGCCAAAGTATCTGAGCTAAACATGCCAATGTAAAGCTTTAATCAATGGCAAAACTCCCTGTAGAATTCCCATTGTTTTCTAGAGTACAAGAGTATCACATTTGTAGTCTCCATTTTCTCATTTAACAAATTCATTTCCCTTCTAGAGATATCAGGACAATCTAGACTGAGCTTTGTTACAGCATTCCAGTTGTAGAGATACGAAAACCTTCAAAACCCGAGCCAAAATACGACT
This sequence comes from Agapornis roseicollis, assembly GCA_002631895.1. NCBI lineage: Eukaryota > Metazoa > Chordata > Aves > Psittaciformes > Psittacidae > Agapornis > Agapornis roseicollis. Next base: position 19,314 of record NDXB01012310.1, on the reverse strand, counting down.
GGCAGAGAAAAATTTAAATGATAACATTTACCCTACACATCATAATCTGAAAAAGTAACATAATGTGTTCTTTGAAACATTATTTTAGATCAAATCAATGGTAAAATAGGACTTAAGGAGAATTGTTCATAGCATGCTTATGTATAGTATCATAATCTCATTTAGTCCAGAAAGTGGAACTTTCAGTAAATGCTCATTTTCCCAGTTATACTTACTTTGGTTTTCTTCCAAAGATGCTGCCATGCATCTTTTTTGCTTTTACCTTTCAGAAATAATCACCTTTATCATGATTTAAAGGTGATTCCTCCTCTCATTTTTTTTTTCCCACCTATGATTTCGGGTTAGAGTTTTAGGTGTTTCACTCTCCTGCCACTGAGCACACATTTACAGAGACCCATCTGCTTTAAAGACAACTGGACCATCTGTGCATTAGCATAAAAACATATAAAACCAAGGCCAGCCATCATGCATCTTTGGAATATATACCTTAAAACCCAGTGTTTTTAACACAATTTATCACTCGTAAAAAAAAAAACATGGAGTAATATCGCAGACATTTAAATTCCAATGTTGCTATGTAGAGGAAATTTTCAGTATTTTCTTATTATATTTCCAGTCACAGAAAACCTACATTTTAATTCCAAGCTAAGAACCCAAAACAAACTCAGACTGGTAATAAGCCTTTCCCCCCTAGCCAACAATATCTTAACCAAACTTTCCATTTCCTTTGTTTACAAAGTGCTTTCTAACTCCCAAGTTACATTCAGCACAGATTCTGAGAGCACCATTCATTTAGGAAATTACTGATAAATGGGGCAGGAAAATGTTCTGATTTGCAACAGCACTGTCACTGACCATGGGTCTCCATGCCTTCTTCTGAATTGTATGTACACAAGTGAAAGAACTGATTTTGGACAGATATGGGTCTGCAAACTGACCTCTTTTTGACATTTCTTTCTTTGCTTCTATCCACGAACACCTAAATTTTGACCTCCTTCAAGCCTGCTAAGAAGCAGTCTTTAAAAAACAAACGAAAGAAAAAACCTAATGCAAAACCACATGTGTTTGTGAAAAGTGCTAGAACACCAAAAATGCAAAAAGACAACAAGAGGTTATCCCCAGAGAAGATTCAGCAGTAAAGCCTTAACTGCCAATAAATCTCAGTCCTTATCTGAAGGAGCTGCCTCAGGCACAAGTGGATAGTTGTCGCCATGCCTATTCATTCCTTGTTAAAGCTGCCAACTTTGCCTCTTTACACAAAGGACCACAAATCCAGTATTTGGTAGTTGTTTGGGGTTTTGTGTTTTTTGTTTTTTTTTTTTAATTCAGCTATGCAAAGCAGCAGAAAAAGTCAATACACATTCCAGATTAAAAGCGCAAAAACAAACCCTAAATTCTTACAGAGTACAGTATATGTAGGGTGTATTTTTATTCTCACCACTCCAAACAATACACAGTGAAATATATCTACTAGTGATCACTGGTTATGCTGGGGAGGTTTCTGTTCTCTCCCAGCCTGCAGGACCACTACTCAGAGAACACCACAACCACTATTAAAGCTGTCTGTATCAAGTGTTAGGACAATTACAATCACGTAGCCTGGATCTGCTAGCATGGCTTTTAGACAGATGTCAAATCTGCCTATTTGTACCAGGCACAAAAGTGAAACAAATTCCACAGAGCGATTTGGCTTCCTGTGCACAGCAACAGACATAACAGATTTCAAGTATGAAACTTGCTGTTTGGAAGATTTTTTTAATTGCCAAAATGCTACCATCTGTTCTACGTTTACTGAGAAAGACAGGAAGGGCTGTTGCAGCCAGCAATACCAGTGTATTTGTGAAATCAGTGGGAAAATGTGAATTGTAAGTCTGAGACCTTTCCAACCTGCCCCAGCTTTGGTTCCTTAGTCTGAAGACTGGTGCCATGTCCAAAAATGAAACAAAGTTCTCAAGCAGTGCCAAGTGTCTCCTCAGCACAAGGAAGCACCACTTGTAAAGGTGCATAACTGAGTTATCTGAACACTGAGTTATCAAGAATTGTTTATTTTATATTTTTGATGATACACATATAATTATATGCATACCTATGCATACCTGTCTTCTCTCCGATGGAGGTATTACATCAAAAATTTGTTGTTGAGACTGACAGCAAATGAAAAGAATGTGAGAGCAGTCAAAAGAGGTAAAATTGCGTGACTGATTTTTTGCATTGTAGGTTCAGTATGGTTTCACTGATAATGATGTTTAGAGAACAGCCATGCATTTTCAGTGTAGTGCACTGATTTAGAAGAGTTATGACCTATTATAAATGGTAAGAAATCTTGGAAAACAAGTCCTTCACTGGGGGAAAAAAAAAAAAATCACTGTTAGAAATTGATTACAATATTTTAAGAACTCAATAAAGACCATCTTGGAATGGTTTAGGAAATTGAGTTACAGGTAGAGATGATAAAATGGGTTAGCATTTAGGAAATAAAGATTTAATAAAAGGTGTGTAGGGAGTTGCAGACATTACATGAAAGGAAGGAACAAGACTAGGACACAGAATGTAATCCTGTGACCATCCCTGGCAGTGTTCAAGGCCAGGTTGGATGAAGCATTGGGTGACATGGTTTAGTGTGAGCCTGCTTATGNTACATGAAAGGAAGGAACAAGACTAGGACACAGAATGTAATCCTGTGACCATCCCTGGCAGTGTTCAAGGCCAGGTTGGATGAAGCATTGGGTGACATGGTTTAGTGTGAGGTGTCCCTGCTTATGGCAGGGGGGTTGGAACTGGATGATCTTAAGGTCCTTTCCAACCCTAACTATTCTATGATTCTATGGGTGCTTTGGGAGTTACGTTCTGGAGGGAAGATAGAAGTGGTATTGCCTTGGTAAAGAAATTAAAATGAGATGGGACTGAGAAGCATGAAAAGAGACTGAAATTTGGATAAATGGATGGAAAATGTACAACCAGGGTAGAGAAAGAGAAGCAAACAACCAATCTTCCTTTTTTGTTCCCTGACATATGTATGTATATTTATTCCTCACTCAGTACATCCTTTGCATTTTTTGAGGTAAAACATTTGCCATGCTGGAATATAAGTTTCAAGAAGGCTGTCTCCTTGGGAGTAACACTACAATCCAAAGCCTTTCCAATATGCTGGGACTGAATTTTGTTGCATGAATTGACCCCTTTCTGAAGAATTGCATTCTCAATACTTATCCCAGCATACAACTTGACTAGCTTTTAGCTAAATGGGGAATAGGGTAAGTGATAGTTTTACCAGAACTCCAATTTAATATCTCAAAGATATGCTGAACAGTTTAAATGAACTGTATTTTTGCTTTCCATTGGAAATTCTTTATGTAGAAAGTCTTTATATAGAAATCTATATGAATTTAATGTTTAAATCCCCGAGAACTGCTTGTCTGTGTAAGCTAGCTGCTTCAGAATGAGGCAAAAATGGTGTACTCTTCTCACTCAGAAATACTGAGAAGCTTAAATCAGGAGTAGAGCAATGAATTTTTAGTATTGTACAGGTCCACTCCTGCTTCTCAGGGAGAACTTGATTGGACCACTGAGTTAAATACATGCTTCTGCACTTTCAATATGCACAGAAACAGAAAAGATAATACTGTCAATCAGCAGACAGAAGGAAAAAAACTTTTTAAGCTGTGAGACAGATTGGAGACGTGAAGCTCTTTTATGTCTCTCTGAGGATCCTTTCCCCAAACCTCCTATACAGTTCCAACACTGCGTATGCCATCAAGACCAAGACTTCTGTTGGGTAACATTCCATCTTAGACTATATTGTGAATACAACCCTAGCCTTTTCCTATACTATGCTTGAAGTATGGGGCGCAAAATGCCCTATTTATATTTCTCACAATCGTGGCCTTTCATTTTTCATACTCAAGTATGAAAAGGAAAGAGGAATCAGACTTGCTTATTATTTTTACTGTTGGCTTTGTTCAGGTTCTGTTTAATTTTTGCTTGAATATCTTAGACAAAGGCTGGTGTTCTAGTTACACTGTGGTTTCATGATGTGTGTAAAACAGTACATGACCTTTGTCTTAGCAGAATGAAATAAATATAGCCTAATAGAAATAATCCACACCTACAAGGGGCCTCATCAGCATGATCTTCATCTGCTTATGTATTTAATAAGGAAACTTGTTCAGTTGCACACAGTCAATCTGAAAACAATAAAGGCAGAAGTGCTATAAGCTAAACTATTAAAAAAATTTAAAATCCTCCCCTTTTCATTTGTTGAAAAACAAGGACAAGGGATAGACATATGGCCACCCACTTGGTTGTGCAAATTGCAAGAAGTGAAAATAACTTGTGACAGAATTGCCTGAAGGTTTTGTTTAGCCCGTCACACATGGCCTCAATAACACTACGAAACAGTTTCTTTTACCACCTCCAAACTACCCAACCCCTTCTGCTACAAAATCTGCAAAGCATTTTTCAAATTAAGTGTGCACTGTTTTCCTTTTAAGTTTTGGGAGCAAGTGACTGAGAAAGACATGCTGAGAGATTGGAAGCATTCTGCATCGGCAACAAAAGGAGGTGCCTGCTGCTTTGTAAGTGACACAGAAAATACAGCAGCCATGCAGAACACTTGGTGGCAGCAATTCCAGAGTCATGTAATGTTTATCTGTGCTGTGCACTAGCCTGTCTCCAGCCACTATGTGGAGGAGGGTGGATTTAAGAGTTCTTGGAAAAATGTTGCAGTATAGGTCATATTTTATTAGCACATTGTCTGGGATTTGGAACTGACATTTGCCCCTTGAGCCTAGATAATGAGCCTTCTGGAAGTGCTGTGTCTTACTTCCCTGTGCAAGGTGAATGGGTATGTGTTTGGTGCAGCTGTTATGGCTAGGGATTTGACTACTCAATGCACCATATCAAAACTATAATTTTGTCATAGCAAAAGAAATTATATAGGGTGACTTGTACATTCTGGTGGAGATCTGATAGTGTCAGAAATAATCTTAGCAGACATTTTACCTTATGCTAAAGGAGTGACTTTTACACCTTGAAAAAGTACAGATCACTTAACTAAGATGTCAACTGGTAAAACTATCTAATGGAACAAGAAACAAATACAACAAATGAATCATAGAACCAGTAGGGTTGTCATAATTGTATCATTCAAGAAAGGTAGTGCATGAGCTTTGTAGAACAAAAAGGTATGAGCTTCATGTTTCTTGTGGAGACATGAAGTATTTGAAAGGAGAAAGTCGATAGTTCAGTACACATCTATAGTCTAGATGTGTAAGAGGGCACATAGGAAAGTCCAGTAGTTGCATCTGTTTTGCTGCTAAATACATCCTTATAAAGTTTTTCTGTTGTGGGTTCATATAAATGTACTTAGGCTCAAAAGACTTTAACTACACAGTGTTGTGTATGAGCTGTTCCCTAATCCATACACAGGTTCAGTAATCCTCTGCATGCACTAATATCTGTCTCTGCAGGGTTTACCTAATATTAAATTGTTCAAGACAACCAGGGGGCCAAAGTAGGTATCAGTCAAGGAGCCAGGCTTCTGCCAGCAAGCCCCATGCAATGTGTGTTTTCTGGCTACTCCACAACACTCACAGTGGGATGCAGCAAGTATTGTAGTCCTCAGGACTGCAGTGCTGGCTACTGCTGTGCTGCACTGCTGTCAGCCCACAGGTTGGGGAATTAGGGGGGATTGCTTCCTCCAAACCCCCCTGATTTGTTGCTGGGAATGTTCCCCAGCTTGAGGATCTTGATTTTAGTGAGCTAATGAGCAGGTAGCATTGCAGGGGTGTAGCATATTAACAGTTTGAGAGTGAGTGATAAGCTTTTATTCCAGACAGGAATAGAATAAACATGCTAATGATGTAATCTAATTCAAAAAAAGGGCAGTATTCCAGAGAATACTCTATCCTTGTTTTTCTTTTCTAGCCTTGCTTTTGTATTTCTCAACATTGATTAACAACAAAGCAGTGAAGAAAGGGATGACATTTCCAACTGGGTGTCAGAAAAAAAGCAATGTGATGGTCTAAATCTTTGCACAGATGTTTAACCTTTCTGCTGTAAAATGGCTGAGGTTTACATAGTCATAAATAAGATATAACATTTGGCTTTTACCATTGCAATCAAAGTGTTTCATCACTTAGCTGGTAATGTGTGGGCTTTACAGGTGGATAAAAGATGCACCCAAAGAACTTCAGTACTTCTGGCTAAAGTGAACGTGCATTGTGGCTGTGTAGATCTGCAAGTGATAGCAACAAATGCTGAAAGTCCAGTGCATGGTCCTTCATTTGGTTGTGACAGCTTCACTCTGTTAGACAAAAATATTTAGCTACTTTGAATTGCACACAATATGTGTTTTGATTATTGAGTCTAATGGTAAATAAAGTGGTACCATGAAAACATTGTTGTGGAAAATAGTCAAAGCTAATTATTATCCTCCTTCCCCCACCCCCCAAAAAAAACCCCAACAAAACAAAACAAACAAGCAAAAAAAAAAAAACAAAACAAAACAAAAAACAACAAAGAAATGAAAAAAAACTTTACTCTTTTTAAGCATGTTAAAATTANCCACCCCCCAAAAAAAACCCCAAAAAAACAAAACAAACAAGCAAAAAAAAAAAAACAAAACAAAACAAAAAACAACAAAGCAATGAAAAAAAACTTTCCTCTTTTTCAGCTGCTTTTGTTGAAATTAGTATTGAGAAGATTTATGGATAAACAAATCAATACATAGGCCAGGCAGTCCTTTTGCTAGCTGTGGAGAGCACATTTAGGAGGTTGAGAACTGTTGCCCCTGAAGTATTGGCTGGTATGGGTGCATGTACTAGTGTTGTGAAATCACGGCTATGCAAACCCCCTGTGCTTCCTCTAGATGTAGCAACAGAAGTGTAAGAGCCAGCATATCTACTTTTAGTGGATGGTTACTGCGCCAGCTGTCTTGCAGCAGTATTAGCACAGTTTTAGGAGAAAGGGACACTGATTAGCAGGAAGCAAGATTCCCTGGGCTGAGAGTCAGATAAACTTGGTTCCCTTGCTACGCTTGCATTTGCAATTCTCGTGCTACTGATATTTGTTCTGGAGCTTTGGTATTTCAGAGTGCTGTTTTATTTTAACCTAGTGCTGACTTTGATTACAAAGATAGCTTAAAAAAAAATCAGAAAATTACAATCTCACAGATATTCACACCTAAAGCAAAAATATTTCATTTAGATAGGCTACTTTTTTTAAAAAAAATTGTTTCAAACCTTTAAATATAATGTATAGACATTTTAATGCCTTCCTCTTTTTTCTTTTTTTTTTCTTTCTCATCAGAGAATTAATAGTTTTTCCCTCCATCACTTTTTTCCTTGCTATTTTTAATTCCTCAAAACTGAGAAATAAAAACCAAAAGTTACAGAATGAAAAACCAAGAAAAAAATGTAAATGGATAACTGGGGAAGAAGGAGAGAGAAAAGAGAGTGGGAGCTATTATTTTTTCCTGTTGTGCTTAGCAACAGGAGAATAGGAGGGAAGCAATGTTTTTGGAATTTTTAATCTTAATGAGAAATATAAAACTTTCATGAAACCTGGTTTTGAAGGCAGACCATTTTCAAATTAAATTTCCCTCAGCTCCGGCTCTAGCAGTTTTTGCTTTTACCTGTCAAATAACAGGAGCCTTTAACAGCTGCTGATTCACTCCCATCCAACAGGAGTTAGAGGAATGTTGCTTCAAGCATTTTCAAGCAGTCCTTTTAAGATCAGCTTAATTGATGTCCGACAGGGCTGTGGATGTAGTTCAAGTTAAGTATGTGATGAAGTAGTTTGTTGGAACCAAGCCAGAACACTTAACACCTGGCAGAATCCACTTCTTGGTCTGAATATGTGCAATATGCCATCAAGGGGAATTGTCTCTTTCTTTCAAAAGAGCAATTTTCCTGTTCCAAACCTGCTGCTCTTCCTTGCTTTCCTTCTTTAAACGGTACTCCCATTCTAAGCCCACCTCTCCTTGAACTCTCCTTCTAAGCATAAAAAATACTGGAACACATGTGTTTTTTATTGTTTGACTGTGCACAGGTGAATGTTTTCCTCTCTTCAGCTGCACAGAAACCAGATGTCAGCTCAGCAGCGTTACCTTTTTTTTTTCCTAATTGATATTCCAAAGTGGCTTTTCCATAGGATTTGTTGTTAAAAGTGAGTATCTGGGGGAAAAAAAAAACAACACCAAAAAACAACAAGAAAACAACTCATGTGTTTTCTATTATAATCATTCTTTCACAGTAGACTATCGTTGGTTTCCTGGGACACTGATAGTTTGTTTAGGTGTTTAGAATGTGATAATGCTGATTTGCGTTTATAAGGACTAATAACAAGGATCCAGGAACAGATAAAGGTGATGGAGAATTTCCATAGCTGTAGCCAGCTATTCAGAAAGTTGGAGAATTAAACAATAATTATAGTGTATTTTAACAATAAAAAAATCTTGGACAACCGGACTTCAGTACTGTTTGTTCTGCAGTTAATTTTGGGTAGGAAAGGTTCAGGCAATTTTGGCATTCTCACCAGGTGGGATTCTGGGATTAACTATTATTCAGTAATCAAGTTTTGGAAGTTTTATTGTTTTTTTGTTTGTTTGTTTGTTTGTTTGTTTGTTTTTTTCTTTTTTTATAGGAATGCTGTGAGAGGAAAAGCTGTTATGTTGTCATGTTGTTTTAAAGGCTGAGAGTGTTTGTTTGGATGACTCCATTATAGATGTTTTGCTCATCCTTTGCCCATTAGGTAGAGTCTCTGTTTTCAGAAAAAGTTGCTTGTGCTCTTTGCCATGATCCTTTGCCTCATCATCTGAGAAGGTGCAACTGCAAATCGTTATTTTATACTTACATGACCGCATGATCAAGTTAGCTGGCACACAGCATAAAGACAATAAATCTAAAGCTTTTATATTTAAAAGCATTTTACTTTTATTAACCTGTGTTAGTTAGAACAACTGCTACGTTTCAGAGGTACCAGGGAATTTCACCTCCTCCATTTCCTCTATTATAACAGCTGAGCTCTGTGTTTTTTCTAATATTTAAGCAAAAGCATGCTCAGCTCACTGGCTGCAAGTATTTAACAAAGAACAGAATTTTAAGACAAACTGTGATACCTTTATTTGCATTGTAGAAAATTTCACCATGTGACTAGTGCTAGTACAGTCTAACATAACTCCAAACTGCAAATCTGATGTTCATGTTAGATTCACATCTGGATTGGGAGGACAAAAAGAAAAAAAAAATAGCAGCCCCTATGCAATTTGCTGCTTCAGGGAATGTGTATTTCTTTTCCCTTACAATATGGAGCAGGTATACTGGTAATCTCCTCAGGTTGCTATTGCCAGCCTGTCTGTAAGTGTAAGGGAGTAGTAGGGGAACTAGTAGAAGAAATAGTAGTGAAGAAGTAGTAGCGAAGAAGTAGTAGGGGACCTCAAAGAGAAGTGATGCTGGAAAGAGTGGGGACTTGAGTATTAATGCAGTTTTTCCTTGTACCTTTCCATCACTTTCCTTCATATCATTAATGTTTGCTTCATAGCAAGTATTTTCCTATGCAACTTTTGTTTCTACTGGTGAAACGGTGTTAGAAGCTGTACAGAACCCAAGTTGGAGTCTGGGAAAGAGGTTCTCTGGAGAACACAATGACAAGTTTTGTTTTTTGTAATAAAAACTTGCAGATCTGTTATTTGGGGCTTTGTTGTTTGGGTTTTTTTGTGTGGGGTTTTTTTTTTCCCCCCTAATAATTCTGCATCAGCTTTATCTTGTAAAAGCTTCAATGTTAGAAAACATAAATCTTTGTACATTTTTATTTGATTCTCTGTATCTTTTCAGAAACAAAATGTCTATTTTTCTGAGACAGTGACCTGCAAATATACCCATTCTTTTGAGATCTCTGCTCAGTATGGGATTTTCAGAATAATGTGCGCACCTTTTTCTTAAGATCAGATCCCTCTGATATGAATAGGGAAGACTTTCTGAACTGTATTTCTCATTTGAAAGATTTCCTGAGTCCTTACAAAAGTAGGCCGCTTTTTCCTGAATTGCTTTGCTGCGCCTTTTTCAATTTGTGCTGTTGCTAAGAGGTATAGCACCCTTTTCAGTGAAGCAGTTGCTACTTGTACTTTTAGATGGCCACACATTACATCTTCTCAGTTTCTTGTTGACTCATACATGTACTTCCTTAACAGGAGTCCTGAGTCTTTAGCCATTAATTATCTATTGTTTGAGATTTTTTCTTAGACAAGTAAAAGCATTTTATTTTTTCTTTTGTACCATCATGTTAGCTTTTACCCTTGTTTCCAATAGGAAGAGGAAAAAATGGCCTGTATTGTTTTCTAGTGGGTAGTTCGTTAATCTTTCTCTGAGACCCTGTCTTCTCTGGGTAATTGCTTTCAGATAATGATGGGTATTGTCAGTTTGTTAACTCTGTGTGTGTTGAGCTAGCCCTCATTAGCTTCATAGTGAGTGTTGAAACTCTTCATAATTCTTGCATCTTTTTCCCCAAATTCTGAGCACTTTTGCAGTTAGTGATGGCTACAACATATGTTTTGTAATTCTGACTTTAAAATCTATAAAACTTTTCAACTCATTCACTTTTTTTTTTTTAGAGTGTTTTGGATTTCTGATAAATTTGTAATGGTAGAGCACCATCTCTCTTCCAGAAACCAGCTTGTTTTGTGCTGCAAGTTCCACACGCCTTGACAAGGGTTAGCACTGGGTCATTTAATAGTGTCTGCTGGAGTGTTTCAATCCTGGTTGTTACGTGCTTGTCTCTGCAGGCTTATACTGGCAGCGCCAGTTCTGTGTTATTGCCTTCTTACTGTACTCTGTTGAAAAATGGATGTCTTTCACATTTCTCCTCAGGTTTCTGTGTTGCCATTTTACAGTCAGCTTCCTCTGCCTGAATAACTAAAACCTCCCCCAGATCTCAAGTGCTTCAACATATGCTACTGCCAAGCACTCTGACAGTCTTCCATGATGCTCTTCTCAGATGTGGTCACTGACAAGTGGCTGTTGAAGAGAAAAAAGATAACATATGTTACATGAAGAAGCTACTCTCTCACTACTGATATGGGGCTAAGGAATCAATCTGTATCTTACCCCTGCAGTCAACATATTAAAAACACCATAAAAAGTGATTATGTATTTTCAATTCTAAACAAGACTGCATTCAAAAACAAGTATTGATGATGGCAGCCAGTAAAGAGGGATACTTGTGTGTTAGTAGCCTAATGGTGGAGTTTAGGTATTTTATATTAACTAAATTGAACTAACACATCTTAAAAATCTGCTTTGCCTGTCAAGACAAGAGTGTGAAAACAACTAATTCACTGCTTAGCTGGGAAATAGCAGAATGTCAAAGGTGGCTCCTGCAAATGCATTAGGAGTCAGAGGGTGTTCCTTTTGCAGATATTCTTACACATGTGGTTGAACTGCATGAAGAGACGGGTATTTTCAGGAAATTAAAATGCCACAAGGTGGTGAAGACAAGGCTGGCCTTATTCATAGGTATTGAACTGTGATCAGTAAGGCTTGTCTCACCTCTTGGACTTTCTCAGCTTGAATAATTTATTTACGGCTGTTATACAGGAAGACTTACTTTATTTAAAAAAAACCCCAAACGATCAATCTTCTGTACTAAAATATAAAGATTAATGTGCCAAAATTAATTAATTTTAATCTGGGATTAAAGCTGGGCTATGTTGATAGTGCTCACTGTGTGTTTCATTTGCTTACTCCAGTGCAGGTTAATGCTGGAGTTCAGTAGAAAATCTTGGGAGTGCAATGCTGGTAGCAACAAAGGCCTTGGGAGAAGAGGGGTGCTTGGACTGTCCTGACAACCTGTGTGCAATTCCTTGGCTTGGGTTATTCTCTGATTAATGACATTGATCAGCAACTGTAGCAGGTGCCCTTTAGGTGCAAAATTCAGCTGTGTCTGGCTTTCAGACTAGTCCAACTCTAGAATTCTCACTGTTCCTCATTGTTTCTTATCCTTCTCTTTATGCACTTGATGTTGGCATTTCACATGTTTCATCTGCTGTGTGTGCTTGTGTGCTTCTGTCTCTGACCTGTAGTGAGTAATGAGGGGAGAAGCCCAGAGTAGGAAGTGGGGAGTAAGTAATCAGTCTTTTCTGGACTCATACATGGTTGCCTGTAGTTGAAGATGGCTGGCCTGATGTAGGTGGTTCTTTTCCATTTTATTAAAAAATGCAGATATGTTGAAGAACAATGAGAGAACTGGCCTAAATATGGTGCTACATGGAATTTAAAAGGAAATAGGTTTGTCCCACTACCTCAACCGTTATATAAGGTGAAATAGACTTTGACATCTGATGTCTTGATTGTTCTGTGAAGGCAGGTTTCTCAGTCTCTTGCTGCAAATGTTTAAAAATGCCGTGTCATAGGAGCAGGCCTTATATATTCCTTCCGGTGTATTTTTTGAGTTTGATTTTCCCCTGACTGCCAAGGACTAATCTGGGCAGAGGGAAGGACTTGAGAATAATTTCCTAAAAAGCTAAAGGAATTCAGAAGAGAAGGAAGTGGAAAGTGGGCTGTGGCTCCTGCCAGCTGGCAGGAGCTCAGGCCCAGTGAGACAGCCCATGCTGCCAGTCCCCAGGAATGCGCTGGCAGCCAGAGTCTTACTCAGCTGCCTGCTCCCAGGTGGAGGAAGGCAAGCGAAGCTGTCCTTCACTTGCTGGGATTTGCCATGTGATATATTGACCTATTTTAGATATATTACATTAGTATTTCTGGCTTCAAATTGGGAACGGCTGTGGTTAGTGTATCCTGGATTCTGTGGTCAAACAGTTGGTGTTGGCAATTTCTGTGGTCGCATATTTGGTAGCTAATGCTTTTTATGAATTCCAGATTTTTCTCCTCTGGGATAATTGTGCCTCGGGAGTTAATGCTGTAAGGCTATCACTTAGTCATGTTTCTTGCTTTCTCCTTGAAGATCACAGCTCTTCCTTTACTTATACCACAGATATACTAGTGGCAAATCAACAGAATGTCCCTGTAGCTACTTCTAGTACATCTGTCTGTACAAGTGAGCACACATTTTCCCCAGAACATGTTGGACTGTGCTATGCTGTCAGTATATTGACTTGAAAGGACTCCTAGTGAGTGCTACTGGTTTGCTTAGGAGGTGGAATTACTAATCTTTTCTGAATTAGAAGAACTACATTTTGAAACACACTGGTTTAATTCAGTGAAGCTGTGCTGAGTAACCCAAGGTGAAGATGGCATTCCATGAGGTCCCTTTCATTAAAGGGAGAAATAGCAGTGGCTGACTACTAAATGGGACAAATAAAATTACCTGTTATAAAAAAGAAAAACATTCAATGAATTTCTGCTCTGCATTTGAGAAGAGAACACAAGGCAGGCATGTATTTGATGCTAGTGCAGAAGCTGATAAAATTGCATAGTACTGTTCTGCCTTTTCAAGAGAGACTCAGGCATGTGCCTTAGCAAGACACTTTGAATTCTTTGATATGCAGGTATTTGTTACAAATGTAGGAACATAGAGAGGTCTGCAGAAATGATACAAATTGAGTTTATCAATATTTACAGGAAACAGACATAATGAGTTGATTGATTGTAGCCTGGTGGGGTGTTCTTAGAAAAGGAAAAATAGGGTAGGTGTAGGGGCATAACTGATGTTAGTGAGCTCAAGAAAACTGAATCTTTTTAAAGAAGTCTAGCTTTTGTCAGGTTGTACATTTTACTGTCAAAAGTATCCTATTATAATGTTGTATTTAGTTGTTGATAAAATTCTGAATTTAATAATGCACCAAAATTTGTTTCCTCAATCACCAGTATACAATAAATGCTATAAATTTTGAGTGGATTTTATGCTTGAGTAAAATTCATATATATATGATAATACATATATATATATGTAGATAGTCATACTCACTTTATTTTTTCCTGTACACTAGTGGAAAGAATTCCAAGGATAGTCCTTGAAAGCTTTCTACCAAGTGCAAAAGATGTTTTTCATTTACTAGTGCCTATTTGCTGTTGGAAATCTGAATATATAGCCATGAAGGCCAGCTCTTTTCTCCTTATGGCATTAGTAAAAAGAACAAAACAAAAAAATATGCCTTGTTTAGTGTATTTCTGGGACACATTTCCCAGCATTTTCCTACTGCTTTTTAATTTCTTTACATGAAATACACGTAACCACTCTTTCTTGATGAGGTGGCAAAACATCCAAATACACTGGCTGATTTTTATGAGATCAGTTTCTAGCTCTCCATTTCTTCATTGTCTTGAAATGCATCTTTCTGCTTAGTAATTTCTAAATGGATATATAATCTGAGAGCATCGGACGCTGCTGTGTTTCATTAAATTAGATGGAGGCTGCAGTGAAAAAGTGGATGATGATGATTCTTGGCTGTTCTTTTCTTTCATATTAATGTACTTGGGGAAAGAAAGGAAAAAATCCTTTGCCTGTGTGAGACTGGTTTGTTTGTGTGCGGGTTTGTGCATGTGTATACGTGCCTGGTATGCCATATAACCATGAGAAACAGTGCATGAAAGATAAGAAACTTAGTTCCTTTACTCTCTTTGGTTGGCTAGAATTCATATTTTAAAACCATTCACCATGTTGGGAAGACTGAGAAATTTCACTGTCCGAAATGAAAATTGTCTTAACAGTAGTTAAAATGACTTAGCAGTATGGAGAATTAAGGAAAACATCAAAAGCAGCAAGGCTGGCTGTGAAATTGCAAAATTTCCAATGCTGTCTGCATGTACAGGTACATTTGTCACTGGACCACTGTGAGAGAATGCTCCCAGAGCATCAGCCCTGCTATCATGTTGTTACCGTACTTTTCATGCCCCTGTCCTGCAACTGAAACTTGGCCTCCCACATGATGTTATGGGAAACTGCCCCTCAGTTTTCTCCATCTTTAAATTGTCCCCCCTTCAGGTGCTTTGTTTTAGGCAAATGAAGGCAGAGTGAAATCCCAATCCTTTGAATGTTAGTTTGAAGATAAAATATATATATATATATATTTGAAGGGAAGGCCTGTATTTTCTAGGGAAATAGTGAAATTATAGGATTATTGTTTACAATTGCATTATATCTCTAGGCAGACAGGTTCAGTCCATGAAGGAACTCATTTCTGTTTTGGCAGGAAGTCTCCCTTGCATTTAATTTTGATATCATAGAATCATAGAATAGTTAGGGTTGGAAAGGACCTTAAGATCATCTAGTTCCAACCCCCCTGCCATAAGCAGGGACACCTCACACTAAACCATGCCACCCAAGGCTTCATCCAATCTGGCCTTGAACAAAACCAGGGGCAGAGTATTCACAACTTCCTTGGGCAACCCATTCCAGCATCTCACCACCCTAACAGGAAAGAACTTCTTCCTTATATCCAATCTAAACTTCCCCTGTTTAAGTTTTAACCCATTACACCTTGTCCTGTCACTACAGTCCCTATAGGCCCCCTGCAGATACTGGAAGGCTGCTATGAGGTCTCCATGCAGCCTTCTCTTCTCCAGGCTGAACAGCCCCAGCTTTCTCAGCCTGTTTTCATACGAGAGGTGCTCCAGTCCCCTGATCATCCTCATGGACCTCCTCTGGACTTGTTCCAACAGCTCCATGTCCTTTTTATGTTGAGGACACCAGCACTGCACACAATGCTCCAGGTGAGGTCTCACGAGAGCAGAGTAGAGGAGCAGGATCACCTCCTTCAACCTGCTGGTCACGCTCCTTTGGATGCAGCCCAGGATATGGTTGCTTTCTGGGCTGCGAGCGCACACTGAAGCCGGCTCATGTTCATTTTCTCATCGACCAACACCCCCCAGTCCTTCTCCACAGGGCTGCTCTGAATCTCTTCTCTGTCCAACCTGTAGCTGTGAGATATGGGATGTGGTAATACAAGAGATAGACAAAAATGAATTGTGGTGGCCAGACTAAGAAGAAAGGTAAAAAGAGAACCAGTGAGCATACATTTTTGTAAGCAAGCAGGACAGAGAGCTGTAATGAGAAAGTGAGAAGAGCACAATAATAGGTTTGGAAAATGCATTTTGTGGAAAGGAATGCTTCTATTTTAAAAGACCTTTTATATTACATTATGTATCTGGCAGAACTTCTGATTCTTCTAGCTTTAATGGGAACACAAGCTAATGTCCAGAGTCTCTCTCAACTAAGAATCAATCCTTTGCAGGTTTTCCCTCCTCTGTTCTTGCTCTCTCTTTCCCTTGAAATTCCAGCATATTGCTTTTTATAGTATTACTGTTCTGTTGGATTGATGATAACAGGGGTCTCTTGCCTTTCTAGATGCTAGTTAGTGCTTTTATAATGCTTTTTATCTTTCTAGTACTTTCCAGACATTAACTAATTAATCTTAACAACACCCTGTCAAGGAAGTAAAGTAGTTCAGTAATGTTATTTTCAGATGAGAAACCAAAGGAAGGGAATTGAAGCAAGTGGGTCAGAAAGATATGTCACTATCTATGAAGCCCACTGGTATATGCAGATCTGCCTGGCAATTGGGCAACCGAAGTGTTTCTCATGCTCAAAAGTTGTTCTGGTTATTTGCTCCTAAAATGTATTTTTTTTCCCCCAGTTTTTAATTCTCCTTAGGTTTAAAAGAAGCAGGAATGGGCTTATGAATAATTTGGCAAATTTTAGGCAACTTTTTATTAAAGACAACCTTGTTTACTAGCAGGGATTTCTGATATTCTTCCAGTTCTATAAAGCCTTTCTTAATTATTATGCTATTTGTTTTGCCATACAGCATACTGCATGAATTTTAACTTTCTTCTCATCTGTCTCTTGGGGAAATACAGTAACAGTTATGACAGTGAGATCCACTGAACCATATTTCAAGTGATCTTTATGCACTTTCAGTAACTTTTCAAAAAGGAGGTTAAACAAGTGAAAAAATGATATTGTCAGAGGAATAGTCTTTAATAAAGACAGTATGGTCTTCTAGCTAGGAAATAAAGTATGTTTTTTAATATATCACATAAGTAAGAAGGCATCTACAGTGAACTTAAGAAAAAAACAACCCTACCCTGGCAATATATCAAAGTGAAATACCATCCTCACTTTCAGTTGGCCTAGTCCTTTTTAATTAACATATTTGCTAGGGATTTATCAGGTCTTAAAAGACTGAAAGGGATGTTTTTTAATGTAGAATAATTTTTGTTCTAATTAGTTAACTGTCAGACCACTTGTAGACCCTCAGTAAATCTGTGGTGGACGATCCTAAAATACATACTGAGTAGGTATATTTTTCAAGGGGAAAACCATTTTATTCTTGTCATTTCTGTTCATCTAGCATTTATGTTTGCAGTGACAGAGATTATCTATGCACTGCAGAGGGAGATATCACAAGCTCTTGAAAGATTTCTTGTCTTTAGATTTCACATATTTTAAGTTTGGCTGCTTATTATTTTGTCTGATTTTCAATTTTTTAATTACTTTGAAGGAATTGTAAAACCTTTTCCCTTCCTCCATCCCACTTCCCTTGCCTCTCATCCACTGTCTAAGAAAAAACCCCACTCTCTCTAGACAACAAAGTAATTTTGTGGCCCCAAATTGCCCACCGTTCTCAGCAACATTCCCTTTTGCCCTCATTTCAGTTCTCCCCCATCTCCACTATGTTTTTAAAAAACACGCTTGAGTACCATCAAGCTGCCTACCCAGCCCTCAAAGCACCATCTGTGGGGAATCATCTTTCTGCCTTCACTTGCAACCAGTGAGAAAAAGGATCCTGGAACAGTGAAGGATATTTCATATTTTGAGTTCTATTATTTAATTTAATCTCCTCTTTGCTTACTTGGCAAGGCAGCTGATCCACCAAGAACTGCACATGTCAGATGTTTTGTAACTTGCTGTGGTTATAAGGAATCAATATTGTGCCCCTGGAGGCTTAAGCTGAGGATGCTTTGCTCCATAATCTTCCCTAGGTCTCCAAATAAAACAACAAGAATTTCAGACTTGCTTACAGTAGTTCTGCTGGATCAGTAAAGCAGTTTGGGCGTAGACAGCTGTTTTCCTTTCAGGATGTGGGGGAGTTGAGTCATGGAGTGTGAGGGCAAAATAATTCCATAATAGAGGCTATTAGGAAAAATTTATATTAATGGAAGGAGACAATTCCAAACAGAATGGAGAAGTGAGTGGTTATGGCTCTAGGTGAACTATCGAAGATGATAATTTGACAAATTTTCTTCTCTGCTCCATTTGTATGATCCCAGGCAACAGACATGTGTTTCATTCTGTTGGGTTTAGTCTAGCTCTGTCCTGTGGACAGGTGAACATGATCTCAACACTAAAATGTTTCCACCTGAACAAATTCCATCAGAAATTGCTGGAGTTAGCGGCTTGAGAGAGGATGCCTGCAACACCGGAGCAGAGCGGGGGGGATCAGTGTCCAGGAGCCTCCCCTCAGAGCAACAGGAGCCACTGAGGAGGGAGCCTCAAGTCCTTGACAGGATTTGCCCAGGAGCCAGCAGCTCATCTCACGCGGTCAGCTGACTCACCGGGGGCGGAGCCAGGAGGCTCGGCGGCAGTTGTGAGTGGTTAAAAACCTGCCCAGGAGCGCGAGCGACCGGGAGTGAGGTGAAGATGGCGGGGAAACAGAGCGGGCCGGGGCAGTTTGCACGGCCAGTTCGAGCGGGCTGAGCGCCTGCACAGGAGGACTCACCTGGAGCAAAGGAGAAGGAAGGACTGCTTGCTTGTGTGAAGAGACATAGGCGAACCGATCGACCAGCTAAATCATGGTCACAACGCGATCTACAGCTGTTGTGAGGAATAACGCAGGTACCCAGACTGAGCCTGCCTGCAGACATGCGGCCGTGCAGGTCTCTGGCTGCAGAGAATGCCTGAACCTGGCACTTGTATTGGAGGGAGCCGGTGACACTGCTTGTGTGAGGTGTGAGCAAGGAACGGATCTGCTCAGGCAGGTGGTGGAACTGAAGGAGGAGGTAGAAAGGCTGAGAGCCATCAGAGAACGTGAAAGGGAAATAGATTGGTGGAGCCACAGCCTAGGGCAAGAGCAGAGGGAAGTGGTTGAACAAGTGATGGATCCCCATTCCTCCTACCATCAGACTGAAGGAATGAACTTAAGGGACGGGGAGGTATGGAAGAAGGTCCTTCCTTGGAGAGG
This sequence comes from Agapornis roseicollis, assembly GCA_002631895.1. Classification (NCBI taxonomy): domain Eukaryota; kingdom Metazoa; phylum Chordata; class Aves; order Psittaciformes; family Psittacidae; genus Agapornis; species Agapornis roseicollis. The sequence goes on along the minus strand of NDXB01012310.1, from coordinate 182 downwards.
TAAGCGAAAACTCTCACAATCCCTTCCTCCCTCCCAGCTAAGGCCTCCTTGAAGCTTAATCTTGTGAGTCAGGGTAAGGATAATAGAAAAGACTTCTTCAAATACATAGCGGGTAAAATTAACACAAGAGGTAATCTAGGCCCACTGCTGAACGAGGTGGGTGCCCTGGAGACAGAGGATAT
>NDXB01012309.1:0-31853 GCA_002631895.1 Agapornis roseicollis | reverse complement strand
TTTTAAAAGGAAAAGCCAAGTGAAAACCAGGGGAAAAAAAAAAAAAAAAAGGGCAAAAAACAGCCTTTGAAAGACCATTTCATTTTAAGAAGGCAAACAAATTACATCATTTCATTTGGAAAGAGGAAAATGGATGGACCTGATTCTCCACTCACCCGTGTCATTTTTCGACCAGTGTAACAGAGCTGATGTTAGTAGAACTTTCCCTAATTCACACCAGGATGAAGAACGGAATAGGGGAACAGACACAGGGTGTGCATTTGTGCAAGTCTTTCAACATCAATTTTGAGCCGGGAGGGTGATCAGAGTCTGGAAGCCAATTCTGGAAGTCTTTCTGAGGACACTCAGTGTGAGTGCGTTTGCTCAGCCCGTGTAGGGTAGCTATTTGCTGGAAAAAAACTGGGTAGAAAGAAATAGAAGGGTGAAAAAAAGTTTAGATCTGGAAGGGATGGGATGTGGAGCACATGTCACAGGGAGACACAGTGGGATGATGGACTGGATGAACTGAGGAAGGAACATAGGAAATAATGAGTTGGGGGCCCATGTTTTTGGTTGGCGTGAGCTTACCCTTTTTTCTCTTCCTTCCAACCTCCTTCCCAAACTCTGCAGGACAATATCCTGATTTCAGTACAACTCCTCAAAAACCTGGAAACATCACTGGAAAACCAGATCATTGTATCCACTCACATGGGAACTGGCTGAAATAAAATGTACAGCAAGCCATTCTCCAATGACTTGTGATGTGAGAACAGGGAGTATGGGGAATGGGCAATAGTGATGGATTCATTCTTTGGCAGATCTTCTTGGCCATTTCCTTCCATACTCTGCAACCCCTGGGAATTTGACAGCTCAGCTACTCCAAGCCTCTGGAAGTTTTGTTGGAGCAGAAAAACTCACGCCAATTTCTGTTCTTTGCTGCACCAGCAGCCTTATGTGTTTTCATCTATAGTTAATTTTTATCCAGAGAGTCTTCTTCTTTTAAACTATCTCCTCAGAATGCTTTTATTCTTCTCAGGGATCTTAAAGATGTCGCATGCTAACTCCATGGTGATTCCCATTCATTAACTTGTTTTAACACATTTTTCCTCTCTGTCCATATGTTAATGTCAGAACCCATTCAGCATTTCTGCAGGTTCCTCCTGACCTTTGCCAGGTCTGCGAGGAAATCCTGCTCATTAGGTTTGGTCACCCACAGTGTGAGAACTCCACCTCAGAAGTTTTTCTACAGCCCATTTCCCTCCAAGGGACAGGGACTTCATTTCCTGACCCCACTCAGTTAATTGCTGTATAAATTAGGCCAGAAATGTTGATGCTGTTTGAATAGATCATTTCCGTTAAGTGGAAAGAGTTTCTCTGGTGCAATTAGCAGTGCAGGAAACAGTTTTGCGTTGATATGGTTATTTATTATTTCCTATTAGTGAGCAGCATATCCTGTGATAGCTTTCATAATTAGTAGGTGAAGTGTAAGATTCATCAGGATGCACGTCGTAGCCTTCAGTTTTGGATTGAAATGCTAGGTACAAAAATAGTTTGAAGTGGGATGTCCTTGACTCCAAAGCACCTTTGTCACTGTGTTTGCGTGTGCCTTAACAGTCTTCATTTAAGTATAATATAATAGCAGAAATACATTTACCTTGGGTTTCTGTTAAAGTTCTAGACTGGGATATACAGCAATGGAAATAAACGTGTGCCACTATTCTTTGCCAGAGGGATTGCCACAGGGAAATAAGCCAGGGCATAAATTCTTCCTTCAAACACAAGATTAATTGCCATTCATATTATGCTAATACTGGACTATACTTAAATATCTGAACCCGTTAAACTTTAGGTCAAATGAGGACAGGATTTATGACAGAGTTGGACATTCTGGACTTCCTACAGGGGAGCACTATGTACTTGTGAATTAACTTACAAAAGGAGAAGAAAAAAAGTACGAGGACATGATACTATGGTAGGGGCAAACATGGAACGAAACTAAAGGATGGGTTAGGTTTAAAAGTGAGAAAAGAGAATAGATTCTTTTCCTGCCCTTTTTTTAATTTATTTTGGAAATTTGTAATTAAAGTTGCACACATCAAATGTTTAAGGTCAATGAATTCAGCACGTTATCTTCAACGCAAATCTCTGCATTCCTCTTCTATACAAGGAGGCTGAAATACAGTTTCTTGGAAACACTGTAAAAAATAGTTCTACTTTCCCAATATTTTCTGCTGAGAAGCCTTCATTTTTCATCTAGCTCTACTCCTGCTCAGCTCTGTGGAGGCAGATCCCCACCTTTGGATTCATTTTACTTTGGGATTGGAGATGCATCCCTTTTGGTGGTCCCAGTTCACACACGCTTAAAGCAGCCTTGGTTGTGTTCAACAATTTCTGGGCTGTGCTCTGGGGATGATGTATGAATTGACTGCATCCTTTTCCTGAGCACACACACACACACACAAACACACACACACACACAGAGTCACTTCACACTTTTTATAGACTTCTTTCAGCCTTTCTCATTTCTGTTAATTTTCTCTAAACTCTTTGAACACAATAATGTCAAGTGCTGACTGTAGCATTCTAGGTATTATGCCATTGTTGGTACTTTGCCATTTAATGAAAGAAAGTTTCCTTTTTTTTTTGGCCTGTGACATGAATTGTCTGTAAATGCATCCCATATTTGCATGAGGCTGTTTGCCATTATAGCAGATGGAAATTTCATATCTAATTTAATGTCCATTAGATCCCCTTCAGTACCATTGCTTTCCAGCTATATCCTCACTATGAAATTGGTATTACACACTATATAATTATCCAGCCCTGCCCCCACTTAAAGGCCCTCAATCAAAACTTGGAATTAAATATGTGAAATCCAAATGTGCACTTTTAGTGCTATGTGCTCCTGATGCTTGCATTAGATCCACTGACAGCTTGTAAGAGCAGGCTGTGCTGAGATCAACAATGGATAAACAAGAGGTCTGCTACAGTCAGTGATTTCCTACTGGCAAAAAAGCAGAGGAAGGATGATGCCAGGACTGCCACTGACATTTCTTGGGGTGAAGAGCAGCAGGGATGCAATTCTGTTCCTCACAAAGGCTAACTGCAATGACAAACCATGTAAAGCTACTCCAGGCAGGCTTTACTCCTCTGGCGAAGGTGGAAGCCAGTTTTTTTTCCACTTCCTTGCATAACACAACCACTCCATTAAATTAATAATCCAGCCCTTAATGCCGCAGATGACAGAGGACACCTTTGAAACTTGACTAAACAAATGATTTCAGCACACAGTGAACTCTTGGCACACACAGACTCCTCTCTCCATCAGTGAAATCGTTAGTTAGCCTCTGCTCAAATATCCTGCTGAATCGGAGGCCAGTGTGCAGTCTGCCAGCAGGAGCTTGTTGGGGGCTGGTTTGTTTTGTGCAGATGCGTTCTTAATCCCCTCCTGCCTGCCCCTTCGTTAAGCTGTTGTTTCTCAGGGAGGAGAAACAACAGGGGTGCCGGGGGCTGTCTCACCTTTGCTGCCCCCAAGGGCGCAATGGGAGGTGGGAAACATGCTCTCCACGGGTTCAGAGTTTGAACACGGAATAGGAGATTTGTTTTGTACAATAGGGAACAAGGAAGGGGGAGAAATTCACATTGGTCACAGGAGGGGTGAACAATCCTGTTGAGTAAATGTCTGTAAACCACACTCAAACAAGAGGTATTTACAGCGGCAGGAGGACTGCACAGAGTTTGAACAATAAAAAACATGACTTATGTTTTGTAGATTTAGAAATCTAGGTAGGGCCATGTCAAATACTGGGAGTTTGTTTAAACCAACATATCACATTCTGATACCAGAAACCCAAACATGTATTTTCCTTATAACCCAATCCTGAAAGTTCTGAATCAGCAACCTAACCTAACATCCCACCTTAGAAAAACCTAGACCTTGCCTAATAGGTGAACAAAGATCCTAAGGTCCTAGAGGGTCATTCTCTGGGGGGAGAAAGCTTCAGCACAAGTACTGCAGGGAATAGCTAGTGGGCTGCACCCTGAGCTCTCCTAGCATGTGGTTCTGGAACTCAGGGCACCAGTAATATCTAGCTAACTAACTCCAGAGGGTTAGATTTTGCAGGGTAGGTGAAAAAGAAGATTCATTTAAGGATGCTTAAATGCATTGCTAGGGTGCATGCTGTGCAGGACAGAATTTAAACCCTGGAGCTGAAACATGTAATTGGTATATTAAATAATTGTCGTTGAACTTATCCCCCTAAGTTAGCACTGGGGAAGGTCTCAGTGTGAATGGTAGTCTCCCTAGCATGTAGGACAAGGAATCTGACTAATGATGAGGTTTACTTGCACATTTCCAACCCAGCCAGTAAACTTCTCCAGCATCCAGGGACTGTAAGCATCCAGAGTTTTCTCCAGGCCCATCTCTCCTGACTTTTTTTTTTTCAAATGACTGTTATGTTTTGAAACATAACACTACAAATAAAAGTGAAGCCATACTTGAATGTCAAGAAATGCATGGCGAACATCAGTAATGCAGGGGATACATACTCAGGGAATATGCTTCAGCAGGAATACTAATTTAGTTATAGTTTTTTAAAGCTGACTGCAAACAGCTGGGTAGCATTAACCATATTAGGGAAACAAGGAAGGTGGAGCAAAATCTAGGGGACTAAGGTATGGCAGTGCCAAATGTATGGAAACGATTTGGAGTATGTGAAATGTACTGGAGTTATACCCACACTATGTAATAACAGTGCTCACACCAAAGATTTGTTGAGCAATGTCTGTGGCTTGTGGCAGGCCACTCTCTTGATAACATGGCAGAGAAACAGAAATACAAGTTAAAGTAGCATGTTCTGTGCTCTTTTATAAAAGCTTGGGTCCTACTGGAGAGGAGATCCTGACAGTCTTTTATTCTGTTTTCACACACATGCTGCAGCTACTTTAAGGTCTGTACATTCAAAGCTGGGAGATTAGCTTAAACTACATCTGCTCCAGCTGCATAGCATTTACTTCGCACTTTAAATTTTCCAAGAGCTGTGCAAACATTAACTAATTAGACTGAATCCCAGCAACACCATTCTCACAGGAGTAGGAGCTTTTGTCTGCATTTTATGGATAGATGGAGGAAAAGAGAGCTCCAGGAGCAGAGTGCAAAGCTTGTCCTTACATAAGCAGACCCATGTTCAGGCTCTTCCCATAGTTCAAGAGCAAGTTTTGTGGACTGCAACATAAAGTAGAAATGCTTTGTAAGGAGTTAGTTACTAGTGTAAGTAAGATGTTCAAAATATGGCCCTTTGTGGCTTGCCCAAGACCACACATTGAGTTAGAAGCAGAGCTGGGATTTCACTTCCTTTAACTCTGATTTTCTTACAGTTGTGGTTTGAGTGCAAACTTCTTGTGTTGCTTTCTCTTTTTTAGGATTGTTTGATGTCTACCTTACTGTAGATTCCTTTTTGTGTATGGGCCTGAAGTGGAACAGAAGATACACTGCTTGACTCTCTGGGGACAGTGAAAGTGTGTGCAGATTTTCACCAGTTGGCCATTTATCTTCTTGGGGAGACAGATGATGGAATGACCCATGAGAGGTGATTGCAGCAACTTTTCTTTAGAGTTAGACAACAAACTAATAGCAATTTATCCACTGACATTGATGCTTTTATGTTCACATTTACTTTTAAAATATTTTATGTTCTACATGTGTTCCTTGGCAAAATCAATATTTTAGATGCATTTCAAAACAACCCATTAGAGAAAAAAATAATTTCACAGCATTGTAGTGCATTTGTAGATGGTTTCAGCTGTGGTCCCTAATGAAATGGTTTGTGCAACTCACCAAGAAGTTTATATATATAAGCATGCAATAAAAGTAACAGAGACAAAGTGCTGCTGACCTGTGCTATGAATTACCACTCCCAGGCCGTTTCCAACTGCTTGTCCCTTCCCCTCTGCCAGAAGTTATTGTCCTGTCAGACATACTATGTTAAATTATTAATTATAAATTTCTTTAGTCACTGGCTTGATTGGATGCATTTCAGTTTAAAAAAAAAGGCTAAGATGTAGTAAGTTTCTTGTTCTTTCAACTGTAATCGTATCACAGAGCTGAGCTAGAGAGCAAAAGGAGGCAGCACTGAACTGACAGGGCTTGGAGCTCAGGAGAAGTTTCTTTAGCGGTAGCAGTGGCACAGAGCAGGGATAGGGAGGAGGTTGGGGATGGCACTTGCTGTAGCTGGGTCAACAGTAGCTGGTCTTAGGTGGGCCAAGCATAGCCAAACTGTATCGCTAGGTGTAAAATTCATATTGAAGTATGGTTTGGAATTTGCTTTTGGAGAACAGTTGAAAACTCAAGTCTCTAAAATTAGTTTTTAGCAAGTATTCCTGTTTTTAAAGTTCATTCACTAGCATGTTTATGGAAAGTGAGCCCAGAAGGGATGGAATGCAGTAAAAGTATATTCATTTGAAAATTCAAATAAAAATATTTGCTTTGAATCAGAAGCCTGTTTTTCTTTTTCCTTTTTGTAAATCCTTCTGTGTTCTTTGTCCAGTTTGTCAGTACTTTTGTTGTCCAGCAAAACAGAGTCACTGTCCTGAACTTTCCCATTACTGCACAATATGTGTGAATGAAGTCTCGTGCCTGTTGTGTTGGTCTTGTTTGCTAGCATGGGAAATCATTGTTATTAAAGAAAACCAAACCAGCAATAAAAAGACAACTCCCCTACCCTCAAAGTCACGCTCTGCTTTGGGAAGCTGGGTGGCAAGACCAGCTGGGAACTGTAACTGACAGTATTGATAATGCTAAAGGGAAAAAATTAATCAAGCCTTCACAAAGACTGGCTTAAAATAATGAGGTTTTTAAATGCACACTTTGCCTTTGTCTTCTGGATTCTGAGGAGGGCTCAGTAAACAGTAATCAGTTTACGGGATTACATTTTATTTTCCTTTAAAGTTTCTTTCCTCTGCTGCCAGCTGCTTGTTCTGACATCTTGCCACTCGAGCAGAGCTCAGCCACATAGCTGTTGCACATTTGGTACAAAGAAAGAGGGAGAAAAAGGATGTGGAAAGAAATAGTTTGGGGAAGGGGGTCAGAAGCTACTTGAAACAATAAGAAAACAGCTTAGGAAGCAGAGTAATGGAAGTGAAAATTGCTGTTACTTCCTGGGTTCCTTACCCATCTGCTAATGCTAATAGATACCAAACCCTGTGACCACTCACTTCAGACGTTTATACACATGGGGCTTGATGACAATGTATTTGGATCTACTGGGAGGGTTGAATCACAACACCACTGTTATGTGGGATCCTCATTGTTACCTCCTTGTCAAGCAATCCAGGTTATGCAGAATGTCATGGTGTGATAAAGGAGCTCCAAACTGCCTGCAGGTCACCTCCCTCAGAGAAAATGCAATTGTACATTTCTAATATTCATTTTTTGGATGAAAAGTGCTTTGATCATATCATATGTTAAGAGCTGCAAAGCTGCAAAACTGCAAAGTCAGTCCTCTGACTTTAGAGTGTCTGCTCCACATGAAGCCAGTTCCTATTCAATGTGAGTTAGCCACAGTTATCTCTATTACTTACTTTGATTTGGTTACTTCCACTTAAATATGCAAGGTCTATTTAACTTCACATCTCTAGTAGTTATAGAGAGAGACTGATGAAAACTCTTCATAAATGATATTAGAAACATGTTTTCCACCATCTTTGATCATTCTGCATTGGCAAGCTCTTTGTTTTTATCCTTTTAGGCAAGTAAGATCACTGTGTAAAGAGATGGACATGAACCAGAGCTGCTGATCTGAACACATAGATTTTTTGAGAACTTTGGATGCAGAAATTAATATTTAAGAAAGAATAAATACACTGGGAGGCAGTGACATCCTTTGATTAGAGCCTGTTTCAAAGAGATTGACATGTGAAAGTGAGCATGGGTCACCTCATTCCTTTTGGATTGGTTTTATGAAATTAATTTAATGGATTTAGTTTACTTCTGATAGCTAGGTGGACCTGCAAGCTGCCCAGGAGACAACATGGGAAAATTGGGCTGGCAGGGTCCTTGTCATCTCCAGAGATGTGTTAATACAGGACCTTTTGCAAACATTAGAACCATGCCATTAAACATTTTAAGAAGTCAATCAAATTCTTTCCCACATTCATATGTCTTTAGCTGTGTGTGGTAGGAAAAGGATCCAAAAAGTTTTCTCTTGTGTGTTTGCTTTCATGATAATGAACTGAACTGTTCCCCACAGCCTCTGCTTTAGGGTTTCATGGTACTTGAAAATATAGTGGCCTTTAATCTGGCCTTGCCTTCTCTTGTGTTGCAGAATGTGCAACAGTTACTGTTCGAAGATGTATTTAAAGTTCCCCTTGTTTAATGTAAGAGCTGGTGCAGTTTTAAACTCTAAATCTTCTTCAGTCAGCTCCTTGTTCATCTGCTGGTTTGCCTTCAAAAATGAAGCTTCTTCAGAAGATGCTCTTTAATTGTGGATTGTTTATTGTTCACTTCTTAGAAAGCCCCCACTGTTTCCACATGGTTATCCAGAAGGATAAAAAAACTTTTGCCTGTAACTTCTTCCTTCTTTTATCCAAAAAGAAGAATATCTAAGTAAATATTTAGCTTAGCAACTGTGAATTGCATATTTTAAGTTGTTTTTACTATTTTATACTATATGTTATCTTTTATACAGTTTTTTGGTAAGGATCTTAAAATGCCTTACAAAATCTTCTTTACATCGTGCAAACTGTTTTGTAGACTGAGAAAGTGAGACCATAGGGAGTTCATTTCTAGAAGCCATGACTTCTGGACCACAACCTTAGAAGCCTCTAGCTGGACAAAACCAGCTCCTTGTTTATGTACCTTCTATAATTCAGTACCAGCCCACAATCATATTGTAACAGATTTTTGACTACCAGTAACTCCTACTTTTAGGACAATCTGAGTGCCCAGCAACCCTTATTCCTTCTGTTTCTCTATCAAAAGTGACAGACTACGTTTCTCTGCTGATTGCAGTACAGAATTTTGGAGTTTCAGACTGTTGTCTGTCATGATTATATCCATCAGATAACAGGAAGGTATATGTCCTTTGCTGATACAGATGCAGTCTCTTCATGGAGAAGACAAGTCAGCCACTTATGTTCCTCTACTGCACCTTCCATCAGAGCACTCTCCAAAAACATGTGTGCAATCATACCATATGATTTACAGTCTAATGGTATACATGCCTTGATTGCTTCACTTAGAAAAGGGGAAAAATCTGTGATTGGTCATATCAGAAAGATTTTCTGCAGCAGGATAACTTTTGGGTTCCATCCTTTGATTCCAGCTTCAAGTTTCAAATCCAAATGAACCCCAAATAACAAAATCTTCTGAGTCCCACCTGGTTTCAATATAAAATCATGTTTTGTGTTTATTTCAAAATAGGCCCAGGTTAGTTCAAAAGATTCATGAGCCTTGGCAAACTTTTCAATAAGCATAATTTCTGTGTTTGTATGGTATGGTTTTATTGCAAGCGTTTCTCACAGACTCAGAAACATAATATGGATTCACTATAACATCAGCTACATGATATCTTGCATGCATGTGATGGTTGATGCTCATGTTTTGATACATATATACAAATATTCTTATATGCACAGCTGAGAACTTGGTTAATTTAAAAGATCAACTTTCCTCATATCAATTAAGAATTTTGTTTCACTTGTAAAATAAACACATTCAGAATTACAGATGGAGAAAAAGAAGTGTAATGGAAAGGAGCTTAGGAACTTGGCAGATCCTCAGAGGAGCTATATTAAAGAAACAAGCATAAACTCTCTATATATGGAAGGAAGGCTAGTAATTCCAGTTAGAGACAAATTTGGTTAAATTATGAGATTTTTGGAGCCTGTGAAACAAGGAGGAAGGGCAAAAAAACATCCCTTTCATCCCTTTTTTCTTGACTCCTTAATTTCTAGGGATGAGAGAGCATTGTTAGGGAGCACATGGAGGTAAATCGCATTTTTCTGGTTTTAATATTGGCAAGATAGAGTCTACCAAGCTTCCCAGTGTATGAACTTGACTACCAGGCAGCAGTTTGACTGAGTTTATTTATCCCACAGAAAGTGTTTCTGTGCAGTTATATTACTGCATATGTGGAGGGATCTATGTCCTAAAATTTAGACTGATTCAAATTTTCTCCAAATTAGGGGATGTGTGTATATTAGATTTTGCTTCATGATGAAGAGTATTAGAAAAGATGTACTGCTAACGATTTGCATCACTATATTCCCTAAACTGAACCAGAACTCCACATGAAGAAGTACAGGATTAGTTTTCTATACTTCTGTTCTTTGATATCACATTTCCTTCCAGTCAAAGTCCTTCCATTTAGGTACTACTTCAGCGAGAAAATATGAGAAATAAAATCACAGTAAAATAAATCTATCTTCATCTCATTTCTCTCTGCCATTCACAGATGTCAACTTAATACAATAGCTCTTTGAGATGAGGGACCCATCTGGGGCAGCAGTTCCAGTGACCTGAACGCTACAGTGTATAATTCAGCAGACTCCATAGCAACTGCAGAAAAAAATTGGTAAAAGCTATAGCTCATCATGAGCATACACTTTCAAACGTACCCATTTATTTATAGAAGCATGTGTGCACATTCCTCGAGATAACTCAAAAGCAGCAGATTTTGAACAGTGCATTTGCTGCATTGCCTGTAACACACATGAGCAGGACTGTGTGTTACAGGCCTCATCTAAATGATGCAGCTAAAATCACCTCCTCCAGGCTCAGGTAGAAGCAGTGTTCCTCTCCACATCGGTCACATTGTTGCTTATGTTTTCAGTTAGAGCTGTCTGAAAATACTCTTATTTTATATGTTTTGCATTAGAAAATAGGGATTCATCAGCAATTATGTTTTTCAGAAGGAAATCTGGAGGAGGAGCCCTGTGAAAAGAGAAATGTCTATCCTAAGCAATTTCCAAACAAAAGCTTTGAGCTCCGTCTTGGAGTTTCTGGGTCTTACACCATATGGCTGCTAATATCAAAAAGGCATTTCAACCCTGAGCCGTGTAAGAGACGTGGCCATACAGCTCCAGTCAAAAAACAAAAGGGAAATATCTCTGAATCAAAACCCACAAGATCTGGAACACTCCTGGCACCTGATGAAACTGGTGAGAACTACAAAATATCCACAGTTCGACTCCTTTTCTTAAGTACGGACTCAGGGCCACCTTGCAGTTTGGAAAAGGAAAGGTTTGGATACAACATTTTGCTGGATAATCTTTGAACATACCAAATGTATAATCACAAAAAAGCTGTTTTCCAGTGGAGCCATGGTTGCTTCAAAGCTTGTCACACCCTTTGGCAGAGGAGCTCAGAGGCTCGGCACTGAGCAGACCACCCTATTTCCTGGAAACCCATTTACTGGTGCAAGTCACAGGAAACATAAAAATCTTTCTAGAGTGCCTGGGAAATGCAGACCTAACCCTATTTTTTTGTCAACCCTAAGTTGGTTTTGTTGGAATTTACTTGGCTAAACTGGCAAAAAAGCAGTGTTTTCTCTTTCCAAAAAAGAAATCCGGGAGGAAAAAATATTGTAGGTTTACACAGAAGTGGATTAGAAGTGAAAATCCATATTTTCACTGGTGTAAATATCACCAAAACATAGCCTGGTATTTTATTAATTTTCCATTTTATTTCAAGTTGCTTAATATTTTCCAGCCAAAGGAGTTTCAAACCAGTCAAGATTCATTAAAACGCTTTGGTTTTAAGAGTACTTTATGAATTAATTTATTATTAATCATGTGTTGGTTAACTGGAAATTCAAGAGGTCAAATACAGTTGGCATTTTATAGCTGTTGCTCACAAAAAAATATCATTTTTTTAAGCAGACTCAGTTTGTAATGAATATTAATTTTCAGGATGAGCTGTTATCAGTTTGGGAATATTTGACTCCTACATTTGTCAAAGCTAAGGAGGGAAAGTGAAAGGAACACTGACAGCTAGCCAAAATTCTTTATTGCCTTCTTTTGTGCTATACATTTGCTCTCCCCAGGATAACTAGTGTCACGCTTGTCAGCAGTACATAAAACAGGCAAACCTTTTATTCCCTTTCTCTACATGGCCAGAGCCACACCAGTTCCTACTGTCTCAGGATACAACCCAGTATCCAAAAGTCTAGCAGCCTTGTCATGGCCACATTTTGCCCTTCTGTGGTCCATGTCCTCTGAGTATCTCAAAGCATTTTATGGATTCTCATGACTAATTGCACTTTGTAATATTGCAGCTCCTGCTCTCCAGCCTCCCATGTGAGCTTTTAGTCTTCACAAATGCCTAAAGCTCCTCTGTGCCTGCCCTCTGCACAAATTACCTTCTTCATTGGCTATGAGATACCATAGTGGATTTCCTCATGTAATTGTGGGTTTACGTCTTTCAGCACAGACTGCTTTTCTTCATGTCTTGGCTCTCAATCTTTATCTCCTCAGAGCAGTTTCTGAGCTAAAACTTTCATAAATTCACGTTTTGGTACAACAGAGTCCTTCTGAAAGAAAACATGTATGTAGGGATAAAATACCGAAGGTAAACATCTCAAAGGCAATGGACAAAACTAAGGAAATAGACAACATCTCTAGTAGTGACATTTCCTAAAAGACTTTAAAGGTTTCTGGAACCTTTACTTCTTACCAAATTCATTCCAACTGTGTGTTTGCAAACATGCAATGTCAAAAGTCACAGGTGCTGCAGGTTGTTAGCTAGGATATTTTTATGACTCCATACCGAAGCCTGGGTCTAGCCCTGTATTCCAGGTGAGCTAAGCTCCCCAATCTCTGGGCACACAGCAGAAAGACAGCTCAATGCTGGGCCAAGCAGACCATACATGTAATTTAGAAAGGGCATCCACGCCTCGGCTTCCAGTCAACACAGCGAACAAGCTTTAGTGACACCTGTGATGCATTGAGTGATTGGGCTGGTATGCCATTCAATAAAGCAGATTTAGCACAAAAGGTAAGGGTCCTAAGGTGAACGCATGGCCTCGTTATTGCAGTGGTGTTGTGCAGCAGTCCTCTTAGGTGCCAGACCACATTATACTCATGTGGAGCATTGGCTAGCACAACGTGCTAAGCCGCAGGTGTTCTGCACTGTACAAAGCCCTCAAAGATCAGTCTCAAATGTTTCTCTTACTATAAAGAGGATTAAAAGGATTTTAAAGCATAGGGGGTCAGCCCAACTGCTGGTGAAATTGCCAACGTTTAGTAAAAAGGGGTGGGGAGCCTAGAGCATTGGGGTGGAGTAGGGGCTTCAGTGAAGCCATACTGTACCTTGCAGGGGGATTTTTATGATCCAAATGTGGATCTGTAGCACTTTCAACTGCAACTCATTAAGAATTCATGGAGCAGAAAATGTGAGACATTCTGGAAATGAGGACTTTGAAAGGCCAAATGTGAGCTGTGAATAAAATAGAGTGGATATTCAATTTTGGCTATTAAATATCTCAGACTATTTTCTCAGATCAGCAGCTCAGGCTTTCAATTAAAAGACTACTTCTAAAACAAAAGGACAAATAGAAGGAGTTTTACAGAGTTTTAAGGCAGAGAGAAGATAAAGACCATAATCAGATATTACACTTCTCAAAAACATGAGAGCTTATTGATTAGAAATGCTGATCACCACCGTTCATTCTGGCTGTGACTGAGCAATGTACCAAAGCATGTGTTTAAGCATATTTTGAAATCCCATTTGACTTCAATCACCATTGACTCCTGTTACTTAAATTGAACCCTTGGGAAGACACAGCTTTCCTAAATATTATGTGTATAAACAAGAGAATCAGCAACACCCAAACTTGAGATATCCAGCAGCTTAAGCACAATGTACCAAAAAACTGTTTCCTAACTTTGCCCATTACATATAGGTGGTGCTGGGGTTAGCAGGTATTCATCACACTATTTTCTAGAGGTCAAGACCTTTGGAAGAGAACATTTTGACTGATGCTTTATTCATTTGAGGCCCTCTTTAGACAAAATCTTCCTTCCTTTCATTCCTCATTGTTGTATTAGATGATAGTGGATGTTTTAGATGACTGCTGGACACCAAGTCATTTGAGGAGCTTGGGGGTAAGCATGTCTGTGTAAGTAAAACAGTTTTGGACTGACTTTATAGGAAAGTCTCTCTAAGAACTAAGATATAGTTCATGGTGTCAGCATCTGAATGCCAGATGAACTAACATCACCTGGTTTGCATTTTCATTCTCTCCTTTTGCAGGTGCAGGTATTTAAATTCAAATGCAACATTTATCCTAGCTGTGGGCATTTTCTTTTAAAAACTTGGACTTTTCTACCAGAGGTGGTTTGCACGTAGTGGGCTCTTCTCCGCCTTCTGTGTTGAATTTGATGAATATTGGTTTTGTGTTTTTACATAAGATACTGCCCAGTCCATTAGTTAGCAGTGTAACAAATAAGTAATTGATAGCAAGCCATTGATCAAAGGCTGTGTGGAGACCTGATAGCAGCCTTCCAGTATCTGAAGGGGGTCTGTAGGGATGCTGCTGAGGGGCTCTTCATTAGGGACTGTAGTGACAGGGCAAGGGGTAACAGGTTAAAACTTAAACAGGAGAGGTTTAGATTGGACATAAGGAAGAAATTCTTTCCTGTGAGGGTGGTGAGGCACTGGAATGGGTTGCCCAAGGAGGTTGTGAGTGCTCCATCCCTGGCAGTGTTGAAGGCCAGGTTGGATGAAGCCTTGGGTGACATGGTTTAATGTGAGGTGTCCCTGCTTCTGGCAGGGGGGTTGGAACTAGATGATCTTAAGGTCCTTTCCAACCCTAACTATTCTATGATTCTATGATTCTAAAGGTGGAGATCCAATAATAAGGAACGTTTGCACCATATCTAGAGGAAGCAAGGCCTTTCTGTTTGCCAGGTCAGTCTGAGCACAACACAATTTATTCTGAAGGAATGCAGGGTATTAAATCTGGGAATAATAAATCAAAACAGGGAATAAAGTCTCTCCTGCTTATGAGAACACCTGTTAAAAGCAAACTCAAGTTAAACAAACAACTCTCTGAGGAACTGATTATTGCCTATAATTTTCAATAACTTTTTTTCCACTTCAAAAGAACACTTAGCAGCTTGCAAGAAAGTGTTCATAATTTCACTTACAATTTTAATACAAATGGTTTCCTCTCTGGTCAGTCTTTTCAGTTCCTGCAAGAGGCGAGTGTTATTAAACCTATGAGAAAACCTGCAAAACCCTGATACAATGCTTGAAACTGGCTGGAGATTTACTGAGATCTCATCAGCACTTGAGTAGATCCATTACTCAACATTGAAAAGAAATGTCTTCCTGAAAAGATGAATGTAGGCAACTGATGCCTCAGTGAGTTAATGCCTCCTTTAAACATTATGAAATTTCAATAATATGTGCAAAATACTCCAAAGTCCTTAGAAGGATGTGAAAAATGTAAGAAGGGTTCAAATGTTACAAGCAGTGTTATGAGCACAAGCAACTTTACGGTGCACTAAATATGAAATAGTTAAATATGAATAGCTAAATAGGCCCTTTAGCATGGCACCTATGCATATATTTAGGGTGTGCCTAAATTTTGGCTTATCTGTCAGAAATTTAGAGGGTTTCTTACTTGGATATCTACAATTACCAAAAATTCATGACCACTGCAATTAGAAGTTCGCTTACATCACATACATAAGTTTTGCAGTGAATAGCTTGCTATAGCTAAATATTAATGTTCTACGTTGTTGGGAGATTATGGCTGCACTGAGTGAAAAAGATTTTAAGCCAGTGTAAAGTCACTGAAAAGTATGTGCCAAAGGTAGAGTTTTTAAGGATAACTGGAAATCACTTTCCAATTCACAGAAATTCAATAAGGTGCCTGGTAATGCTACAGTTCTACCCCCAAAAAACATATTAAATGAATTATTTTGTGGATACCAGGAGACTCTGCCTCTTGTAACTACACCCATCTTTGATAAGCACACATAATGGTCATTCTGTAAACCTGTGTTCACGATTTCCCCCTTCATTTTAGCAGAAGCTTCCTTTTTTACAGAACACAGAATCTGGTTATGTCTTGGAACATGTGAACTAATATGTTTCTGAATTACTAGCAATGTACTTTGAATATTTCAACTTTGTATTTTATCTTGCTTTTTTAATAGAATTGCCCTTCTCCAATGAGCTCCTTCCATTGGCTTAACGTTACATTAGAGCGTTCAGATGCCCTAACTTTATCTTCAGGAGGCTGTGCTCGTCATCTTACACCTGCCTATATCTTTTATTTCCCACTTGGATATTCTGCTCTACATTCCTCCAGATAGACTAATCTCATTCTTTATACCCTCTTCTGCATGTTGAATTTGTTTTTTCTTCATGTTGCCCTTACTCTTAGAACAGATGCTTATGGTAACTCTTCTTAGCTCTTAAGTTTTCTTTCATTTAAAATGAAGGGCAGATATACTTTGTGCCTTACATTGCTCTCTGGTTACACTGTCAAGTCTGGAGTAGCTCTGCTGAAATCTTGTCTCTCTCTTAGCAAATGCTTTTGGCTAAGAGATGTCTTATCAAATGGTTCATGAAGCACAACCTAAATTTTCTTTACCTCTCAATATCCAGCGGAAGAAAATATGCAAACCCCCACTATTAATTAAACCATAAATTTATGTGTCTACTGTGGATGGCTATTTAAACATCTACATAAGGTCTTATTTTATTACACTTGCTGAATCTCAACATAATCAGAAATGTTAACAGGCTTTGCAGAATAAAATGTTTGATTCACAGACAATCAGCCTCAGGGCTCCTGCTGTGTATTTTCCTGTGCCAAAAGTATTTGTAGCTCAGAATAAATAACCTTACTGTCCATTTACCAAAACCATTTACTAACATTTAAAAATATCTTTACAAGTCCTCTTAGCTTTCCTGAGACTCTTCCTTGTATAAAATTTTTGTGCCATGAAAAAAAATGCTTCTGTCTCTTTTGGATTCCCTTACCTGGAATGTCAGTATCTATGCTGAATTGAATGCCGTATTGATCCCTTAAGCATTTTATTATTATCCTTTCTGCATACTTAAATTTTCACAGACTTACTCTGAGATTCCCACTAGAACAAATGAAGAAGGGTATTTTTTTCAGTCAAAAAAGGGCACAATAGAAAAAATGCTGCTTGAAATTCTGCTGACTTAGGGAATTTATTTCTCTATATTTTTCCATTTTCAATAGAAAAAGAAAAAAAGGTTATTGTTTTGAAATTTTTTCCTTTCACACCACAGAAAAGGAAGCTAAAGCCAAAGTTTCTATGGTTAGCTGAAGGTTTCTTTTTCATTATCTTTTATTTTCAAAGGAAACATGAAAACCATAAGAATCTTTTGTTTGAACTTTTAGCAACCTCACTCACCCTCGTGCCCTCTCCACCTCACAAAACAGTTCCAAAAGTTGCTCAGAAGCCACGGTACTTTAAAACACTGATTGCTTTTGAAGGTATGCCTTGCATCCTCAGATTTTTTACATGGTTAAAAGCAGGCTGCAAATGCATAAACCACAGGCTTGATATTCACCATAGCACCATTGCAGGGATTAAGTATTGTGCTGAACATAGATTATGCTCCCATTTTATATCCATTAGTTAAATTCATCACAGCCACTGTAATGTCTTCTGTGCTCAAGGGTAAGAACAGACTTACGCGATTTTCTTCATTAGGCCCTGAATTTCTTCTGCTTTCTCCCTGAGGACAGTTTTATCTCCCTGTGTCTTTGCATCCTGAGGTGGTGAATATTCACTTCTTTGCTCTCTGAATGCTTCATTGTCAGTGAACAAGCTTTAGCCTCACTAAAACTTTGCACAGCAGTTTGGATCAGCCAGGCTTGGAGCGACAGTACTAGGTTCACATGGCCTTAGCACAGCTGGCTGAGACCACAGAGCACTCAGCACATCAACCTCTGAGGCTGGAGAGCCGGCTGAGCAAACACAGCAGAGTTATGTCCCTTCTGTCAGGTGAGTCAGAGGCATAACCATGTTGACAGCAGTGAGGTGTCTGTATGTTCTTCCTTCTGCTGGGTTTTGAAAGATTAAGAGATGATGTGAAAGTGTAAATACAGTCTTGTGTTTTCCAAATAGACCAGAAACTCAGCTGGTGCAATGTTGGTAAGGTTGCTAAGGTGGCAAAAAGGTTTTCAAAAAAGGTTTTTTGATAAGCACCCATAATGGGCATTCGGTAAATCTGTATTCACCATTTCAGGGGTTATAACTAGATGATCCTGAGGTTCTTTTTAACCCTAACTTTTGTATGATTCTAAGATTTACCCCTTCATTTTATCAGAAGCTTCCTTTTTACCCAGAACGCAAACATTAAATTATGGCTTAGAAGTGTCCCACCACTTGCAACTTCAGTTGTGTCTGGGTTTCATTGCAGGAATTGTGAGCCTTTTGAATATTTTTATGTGAAATTACTGATAATGAACTAGTGGTTTACTTTCAGATGGGTCTTGGCTGACCAATATGTAACTGGGGAAAATTACTGTTATTTCACTTTACAGACTTATTGGACCACTGCCTTGAGCTGAGGGTCTTACTAGAAACACCTTCATGCACAGCAAATGAGCAAGGGAAAAGGAAGACCTGGGCAGGTCTTACCTGGCTCTCAGGATTCTGGCCTTGGAAAACAGTGGTTAGAATTAAACCTTCAATTAAACAATTAGAAAAAAGGTCACAGAGGGGAACGAATTATGGGTATTATTTTTGTGGTAGTTTTGTGGTAGTTAGTTTTTTAGATGTAGAACAATGTAAAAAATAATGTAATTTTACCTATCTGTTCTATTTTCTCTTTAAAACCTTACTACATCACCTTTGAAAGAATAGCATATCACAGTGCTTCAGTGCTTATAAAGAAAGACTTTAGAAGGAGCAGACCCAGATGGATAATCGCAAAGACAGAGGATCAATTTAACCAGGAAACCACATTCAGGTATGACAGGGGCAACATTAAGTGAGTAAATGTAAGTCCATATCTTTAAGGACAGTTTCTGAAAAGACAATAGCTGTTTGCAGGCTTACTCACCAACTCCTGCCTTACTATCATGTGAAAAGTAAAGAAAATGTTGGTGAGTTAATAGCTTTATTTTTTGTAAGAGAACTAACAGCACCTTGATGGTAACTGCATCCCATGAAAAACATTTTGATGTGAGTTAGGCACTTTCTTTTTAATTTGCCCATGCAGGCTGCTTGAAACATCAAGAATTTCTGAATACCAGGGCAAATGTATCTCTTATTTAGCTAGGAAAGAAATTGGGGCAGTTAATGCATTTTGGGGGACTATATTTAAATCAAAGACAGAAAGAATTAGAAAGGGAATTCTACCTGTCTAAATACAGAGCCCTCTGCTCCAGACTGTGTCAGCAAACACACACATACTGTGTTGGTGGCACACACTTACCCATGAGGACCTGAGAATAATTGCATAAACAGTAAACGGTTGACCTGTTCTGACATCCCTTATGCTAATGGAAGAGCTCCAAGCTCCTTGTTAGTAAACATGTGTTGGCATTTCCTCTCCCTTCTTTCCCCAGTGAATGAGGGGTCTCTCAAACTTCTCCACTGGAAGATGCTGGGAAGGAAATGCAACAAATGCAAAAAACAACCTGGGGGTTGTTTAAGCTAGTGCTAGTCTGAAGGATCTTCAAGATTTGCCAGAAAAGAGACAGTCCTGGCTCTGCACTTTAGCTCACCTCTGAAGACCATACGCTCTGAAGGAGAGTGTCATGTATCATATGGAGTCAGATGGAGATACACCTGGTGTCACAGAGGGGTCTTTTACCATAAGCTTTCTTGAACAAAGCTTCTTGCCAGTCCACTTACATATCTAAAAATGACTCAAGTGTTGGAATCAAAGCCAGTGCTTTGTTAATTTTGCACTTTAAAATACATTTGTGAAAACATCCCATTAAAAAAACACCTAGAGAAGAGCTAGCAAGGTAGCAGGAGCCCTTACAGAACTGGATTTTGAAGTAGCGTCCTCAGATTTTTCCCAATGGCTTGAGAGCTCACACATCCAAGGTTACACATGACAAGCTGAGAGCTTTGCTATGATAACCCAAAAACTTGGTGGTACCACTGCTCAGCTGCTTGCTGAATAGGGAGAGGAGAACCTGTAGGAGTTGATAACCCACTAGGAGTTGTGATGCCATGCAAGGAGAATCATTCAGGAACACTTGTGGCTTTTCTAATCTCCCACCACCAGGCTTGCCTTTTTCTTTGGCACCTACCCATCTGATGTGCTGTCCGAGGGTATGGACTCAGCTCACTCTCTTTTTCTTCTGATGTGGAAGCACCCATCACAGGGTGTGCTGCTGAGTGTTGGAGTGGGACACTTGGGGCTACCTGGGCCCCTTCTCAGCCTTCAGCAAAACGTGTTTTCAAGTTCTTTCTTGAAAGCAATCAGTGCTCTTAGCAACTGGGTGCCTTAAAATGTATTTATTGCAGCTCCAGAGAAAACAGTAGTTTGCCTTTATATATGGACACCATAGTGACATAACAGTAAACTTACAGCATTTCTCCGTGTTGCTGCCATTTACAGCGGTTGCCTCAGGAACTGCAAATAAAGTTACATGTTTTATTTGAGTGTTTGAAAAGGGTCACTGTCAAGTAACTTAGAACAAAACTTCAGGCTTTGATGGGAAAGGACAGAAAGCCTACAAAAAGCTCCATTAGTAGGAATACTTTCAAGATTCTAAGAAGGCAAAAGTAAGTTAGAAATATTTTAAAACAATTTTGCTATGTTCCCTGCAGAATTTGCAGCCCATCACCAAAGGTGCTGTTAGGGAGACCACCAACAAGGGAAAGATGTAGGAAGGAGAAGCAAAACTGATTGAGCCTTTTAGTTTTCTTGATTGTCCAAAAACTTAAACAATATTCCTGTACAAAAGTAAGCAGGATTTGTTCAGTGCTTTCTTTTCTCAAAATTTCAATGTCATTCACTCAAAGCAAAAAACAAAACCAAACCAAAACAAACCCCCCAAAATGATGAGCTTGACATTTAACAAAAAATTCTTTTCCCCCAGTTTTCACAAGCAGGTTGAACATGTGCGGTTTTCTCTCATTTGCATACTTCAGTGATTTCATTAAAAGAGAGAAACCTATGACTTACTCTGAATAGTGTTTACTATTACCATAATACAGACACTGTCCATCTGACTTCAGGATACACTCCAGACCACATTCCGCTTGGTTTCCTAGTCTAATTTAGATCCATGGAAAGTGTCCTGAGTAGCAAATGTATGGACGTTAATATGATCTGACAGCAGATCTGGACCAGCAGTTTTTAGGGAAGCTTTTAGTCATGTTATACTCCTTGTTGGTGGACTTGTACTTTCACAGGCTCTTCTCAAGAGAATGAAGTTAAATTGAGTCCAAAGACTGAAATGGAAAAGGCTAAAGGAACAAGGCCTTTTAGCAACTTCCACAAAGTATAATTCTAAAATCAGAATTTTAACATTTTGAAGAAATTCATTTGTATTTCAGACTGGATCCATTCTACACAAAAAGATTTATATTTGAAAAATCCAAGCTGGATCACTTTGTAATCGTTGTGGCAGAGATGTATAAAGTGCTGGTGAACACTGCACTATGCTACACTGCTACATTAAAGATAGCAGTTACCAAACAACAGATTTCAAACATTTGAACAGAAAATTGTTCTTTTGCAGGCATATCTTTTGTAGTGGATAATTTAATTCAGTTCTAAATGAAGGTGAATCCAGGCACTGCAGAGACAGATGTTGCCTCTGTCTCCTATAATATGAGTATAAAAATCCTAATGCTTTACAATATCCACAGCATATGATTAAATTGATGTGAAAAGATGAATAAGAGAGTAAGCAGCCACCCACTTATTCAAACGCTAGATTGCAGATTAAAAATTGTTAAGCATGTGAACCTCAGAAAAGCAAGGTTTAATGACCTTATCAGTGTAAACTGTACCATAATTATCTGATCTTCTAACCACACATTAGTCTCTTCTGCAAGGACTCCATGCTTCAGTTTCCTTTCTGCTTAAGAAGGGAAGATAGAAGTTTCAGACCACCCATTGAGCTGCCTCACTGATGTTTAAGGCTGTTTCCTCATTTGATGATAAAACCATAAGGTATGTGTGTTCCTCTATGAGGACATGTGGCACTGTTTTAGAAAATGCTTGTGTAACTTTGACCACCAAAATATACAGAGTTAAAAATAGGTCAGCATTCCAGAAATGCCTTATTCCTTCATATCTACTATGGGTTTATCATGCAAAATTTGGAGGATATCTGGCAAGGAAATAAATTTCTTGAATTCTTTTAAATACAGAAAGAATAAGGACTGCTTGGGAAGCATAAGATGCAGAATTCAGAGATGCAGAATTATATCATCAGATATTGCATGTCCTTACCCAGCTGTAAATATTCATCTCACAGAATAAATATAAAACCCAGGGATAGTCAGCTATCAGGCAATTCCCAGGAGATCAAGGTAAAAAGAAAAAGAACCATGCATGAAATATAAACCCAAAAGAGGATAAAATAACTACAGATTTTGGTCTGCAATTATCCAATTGGTTCATTTAATATGCCTGTGAAGACTCACTGAAAGATTTAGGAGATCTGCTTGAGCTTTGTTTACTCCAAGGCATTTTATTATCTCCATGGGAAAAAGTCAGAGATTAAAAAGGATGTTATAGGAAAGAGTCAAAAGGCTTAACTGTCCCTTCAACACTTGCATTATTGTTAATAATGGAATAAGTGAAGAAGAGGTTTTCTGTTTGTTTCTTTGTTTTGTAAATGATTGTTTGTTTGTTCCTTTAAAAATAAAGCTGGCTTTGAAGTTGTACTTTCCTTTCCTCTCTGCATTCATTGTATACATTGTTTTCCTGTATTACCTTTTATTGTGGAAAATGCCTTTTCTTAACCTTGATTCTGCAGTTGCCAGTTATCCCTCAGCTTCCATGAGGTAAACACCACTAGAGGTACACTAACTGCCAGCATCTCCACTGCAAGTAATGCTATGGTGTACCAGTTCTGTATCCATTTTGTTTCTACTCTTATCTTGTTTGCTGATGAAGAAAGTGCATAAACTACCTTGTACAAAGCACAGGGTCAAGCTTGACTACTCAAACAAGTCTGGCTCTGGAGAATACTCTATATGTTTTCCATACCTATATTCCTAAAAGGAGGGATCTTTAAGAGCATCATCAGTTTCCCAGTCAAGGAGCTGTTGTAGCAGTTACTGCATGAAGCATTAAAAACTAAGTGATGCTGCACTCATATTCAATGTATTTGTTAGGATGTGATTCAGTAAAACTGTGAACAGAAATATCAAGTAAGAAGAAAACACAGACAGAAATCACAGTATGTCAAATGATGAGCAGAAACGATTTCCGAAGATGTGACACCCTCACTTCAAAGATAACAAGGTAATGGCTTTTAGGGTGTAGATGTAGTGATAGGAAAGTGCTTGTGTTTGGAGTAGACTTAGAAAAGGGGTCAGATCAAGCTTTATGGTCATGGAGGAAGGTGAAAGCAAATCACTGTGCTAGAAGATTGAATAGGATGGAGATAAATACTGTAGGATTTTGCAAACAAAAATAAAAAGTTTGGTTTGGTACAGTAATGAGAAAAGAATTAATACAAGAACACAAAGGGAAGAGTGCAGTTAGACAGCCAAGTCATGATTCTGATCCTACCAGCACAATTCTGAGTTGATGGAAGGAGGATGCAACAATATGACAATGTTTAAACAACCCCAAAAAATTTGTATTAAAAGTGGAGACACAAGAAATAACAAGATTCTGCTTTCTGGGCTGGCAGAAAACCCTGAATATTTGATACAGAAACAGAAACGGCAAGACAGGGAGATGGCCTACTGTGGATGCATCTGGTTGTCTGGCTCTAGCACCTTATTGGAATTGCTGACTGTAGCCTCTTCAAGTAGTCCATTGTTCTCCATTTGGGATCTTTCAATGGATCTGCTGGCAGAGAACTAAGTATCAGTTTGTAGAATGAGGAAAGTAATACAGACTGTTATACTAAGCCAGTCCAACACAGTATCATTATTTCAATATAAATACATATGTTTTTTTTACAGGAAACAGAAAAGGCTGACACACTTTTAATGAATAAATCCAGCAAAATCAGGATGAATAGCAATTTTTGTTAGTCTGCTGTTGGCTGCTCCTCAATTCAGCAAAACCCAGGTCTATCACAAAAATGTTTCATTGTGTAATGCATTCTACTTGACTGTTTTTATCAGTTTTTGCCACACACGGAGCAGTAATGAGCATTTAAAGGAAAATATGGATTCCTGTAATACAGATATATGAAAAAATACCAGCAGAATTCTCCTACAGTTTGCTTTAGAAAAGATGCGAGTATGATCTTTCAAACTATTTGTTAGAACCATGTTAGAGCTGTAGTGTTGGCACATTTAAATACATGTGTTGCATTATTACACATATAACAAAAACTGTGCAAATGCTCTAAAAGTATTTGGGGATATTTCCCAAAATTTTTAACCTATTGAGAATATTGGTTAATAGAAATAAAAACCTTTCTTGAAAAAGCATAACCTTTTATTAATCTTTTACTGGTTTTAGAAGTGTGCATTCTTAGCTGAAAACTCCAAACAATTTCAATGAGCTGCTTATTAATAAATAGAAGGTACTGTGCTGAAAGACAGATTTTCACAACAGCCCCAAAGTTTGCAGAATGCATTTTGCTATAGATTGTCTCTGTAAAAAGTTAGAAGCCTGAACCCACAAAACTAGAATATATATGGTATATGTTCTGCAGAATGTGAACTCGTTCACTTATGAGTGCAGTTCATTTTACGGCCTATGGGGAAAGGCAAGGAGGCACAAGAATTAACAAGGCATGACCTGATCCACCCATCAGAGTTGCACTGTCAGGTAGCCTGAACACATCTGTACCATCCTTCTCCATCAGAAGTTGCTGCAAAACGCCCCCTTAAATTCACAAAAAAGGCTTATTTGATAATGCTTTGGAATGCCCTTTAAACTGAGAAGCTATCAAATTTCCAAGTGTAAAGAAGAAAGAGATAGCAAAATATGGGACCCTATTCTAGAAGGGAGTGAACCTTGCCATGTCAAAAGCAACAGGCATTATATTGATTTGGATTATTGAATTGGACAGTTCAGAGCTTGATTATTATAGCTGATGGGCATTCTCAGGCAATCATATCTAACAAGCTCTGCATGTGGGCAGATATAGGTGACACTCTGGGAAGTTAAACACCAACCTGGGGGTCTTACTTAGCTTCCTGGGTAATGCCAAGAACAGTTCTTTTATTACCGTACATTCGGGGCATTTCTAGTAAAGGGCTCTTGGCTCCTACAGCACTTCCTAGCCTCAGCTCTCACTTCCAGTATTCTTGTTCTAGATGTTGTAAGAAACTAAAAGAATAAATGGGAAGACAAAATTAAAAGGAATGGACAAAACTGGAAGATCTGTGTAAGAACTGTCCATGTAATAATTTTGGCTGCACTAATCCCAGTGAGAAATACTGGGCTGTGTGCAGAGAGGGCAATGATTTCCAGTGGACTGTAAAAGAAATGCAAGGCCCTGGAAGTAAAGTAAGGGCATTGAATTATAAGCTGTTGAAGAAAGGAAGCACCATAGTAAAACCAGGCTTAAACCCAGCAGATGGCCTTGGAATACAGCACAGGCAACTAGCGCTCTCCACTGCACTTGTACCGCACTAGGCAAGAAGAGATAAACTTTCAGTTGGATAACAGACCTCTCCAGTAGAGACAAATTACAGCTTGCAAATGGTAGTTATGGTGTTAATCAAGTAAGAGAAATCATCTCTTTAAAGAATAAGGAAACATTACCAAGTCACCTGTATTTGCTCTCTGTGGATGAAAGGACAATCAGAATTAGGTTTAATTAAACCTCCAGCAGTGCCTGATTGCACAAATGAGAAAGCTAACACAGGGAACAGTCCTCATGAGACAGAGAAATTAGAAAAGTGTCCATATGAGAACCCCCTAAAAACCCTAATATTTGTTTCCCTTTGTCACCTCCTAGAATTTGCAAATGTTTGGGCAAGAAACATTCTGCCTAAATGCCAGTCACTGAACAGGTATGAACCCTTAAGAAACTGAAATGGGGGGGAAATTAAGGAAACTCATGACAGAAAAACTAAAATCCTTCTTCCTTTTTTTCCTTTTTATTCAGCTCACATCCAGAATAATGGGACCAGAAACATCATTTTTCAAAATGATTTTTTTTTTTCCTCAGGGTAAACTCTTCCAGGTGGCTGTCCAGAGGGATTTAAAATTATTTTCCACATGATAAAGAGTCATGTGGAAACTTTCCACTGTTCTCACTGCAAGGAAATGTCATTTAATTGTTGCACACATAATGGCTTCTTGTGGACCAATCATGGCACCATTGATCCTGGGTTATATTTTGTGAAGCCCTTTAGACTAATATCCTAATAGAGAAAAGACACTGGGTATGAAATAAGATTCTATTATATCCTATATGGCCCAAAATCTCATGGTTATGAATCAATAATTGCATTCTTTTGTAGGTCTTTACCTGACCATGCAGAAGATAATTTATAAACAAAACCAAAAAGCACCACCAAAGAGACCCAGTTGCAAGAAGAAATCATTGCATTTGATTTAGCCATTTACATGCAGTCCCATGCCAGGTCCAGAACAAATCAGAAGGTCCTGTGGAAAATAAAAGGTACCCTCCTTCAGGAAATGACTGGGTCCTTTTCTGAGAAGTTATGTATTATCCGAATCCTGAAAGCCACAACTGCCAGGCTGGTGATTTCAGAGTGTGACAGCTATCATGAGAAGTGTCACAACCTTTCCTCAAGAGGGCAAGGAAAAGTGTATCACAGCATGCTGCAGCCCAGCAAAGCTCCCACAGAGATGCTGAGTAGCTCATCTGCTCTGGCCAAAACCATTACCCCAATGTTTGGGCTCAGAGGGATGGGTACAGAAAGAATGCATTCTACCTTTTCCCTGAAATGAGTTTCTTGTCTGGACGGGTTCATCTTGCAGATGGTAGCATCTTTTGAATTGTATTACCTTTCATCAAAGTTCTTTACAGAAGTTGCGTTGTAAATGTCACTAAACTTTCGCATATTTTCATCGGTGGATTACCTGGGCTTCATCTCTCTGTCACCTTCACATGGCTCTTTCTTTTAATTCACATTTCCATCAGCATTTCTGGTGGGGCTACAGTGAAATATTCCTTAGCTTTCATGAATGTAAGGAATGTGGTGGTGAACCACAGGATTCCCCCACCTACAGCTCTCCCTTTCAGCTGCCAGCTGCTTGTCAGATTTTAATTAACGAGAAAGTTGCTAGCAGTTATTCATGCTGGGTCTCTCTATTCCTCTCTGGAGAATTCCTAAATGGTGTTCAGAGCATTGAGCCTACACTTTCTCTCTTTTTAATGCTCTTCCTCCCAACAGACAGAGAAAAAATGTCAAAAATGATGAGCTTTTACAACCAGAGCTCTGTTAATAGAGAATGATGTTCATCAGTTATGGATGTGATACATAGGATCTCTCTTCCTTCCACTTCCTTCTCCTGTTTCATACACAAAATAAACAGAGAGGTCTTCAGAAAATTCTGTCTGCCAATTGTAGGTGTATTGCTAAACTTCTTATTTTTTACAATATGATATATATATTGTTTGTATGTATTTATATGTATATATGTGTATATGGAATATAATTTAGGTGAAAACACTGAAAGTCTGCCTGCACTGGGAAAGTCAATATGGGCATGGACTGGCATGGAAAAAGGGCTCCTGAAAGCATTGTTTCTATCAAAGACACAACAGCTCATGATGTGAGTTTATTTCTCCTGCATTTCAGCATACCCTTAAAACTCATACCTTTTTGTTTGTGTCTTCCTGGAATGCAGAATAGTTTGGCCAACAAACATTCTGTCTAAATGCCACCAAATGTCTAGTTTCATATCAAAAAGTCTGAAGAGGAACACAACAGTACAAGGAAGTAAAAAGTTATTTAACAATATCAGCAGCCAATGAGTATCCTCAGCTTTAGCCTAGCCCTGAAATCTAACTGAAGACAGTGCTTATAGTATTGCTAAATGGGAAGGTTGTACTTTTCACCACTGACTACCAGCCTTTGAAAGTTATTAAAACACGGCAATATGCAGAAGTCATTCTAAGTAATCCAACAGACTCAAAGAGCATTTCTGTACTCAGCCTTTAAAGTCAATAGCAAACAGTAAACAGTTGGTTGCAACAAATAGCAGTTTAATAGACATGGCTTTTGATAACCTGCAGATAAAATCTGCTGGGCTGTGGAACCCCAAGTAGCTGTCCCATATTCTCTAAGAGTTTCCATTATAAACCCTGTTTTGATGCCCTCAACCAACCCTTCATTCTAAGTCTCTGCAAAGAGCTCCTTCTTGTGTAACATTTCTGCTATGTGGACTCCAGCCAGAGAAAATTTGGAAGGGTAGGGGGGAGGGAGCAGAACGAAGCTGGAGGTTATTCTCACAGGTATGGTTAAAAGAAAGTACTTTGTGAAGGGTGCTATTAACTCTTTGATGCATTTTCTATCTTTTCTAAGACAGTTTCTCCTCAGTGTTTCTGATTTGCACTTGGATTTGTATTTTCCCTTTATTTTTGTTATTTCCTGGTCATTTTTTCATTAAGAACTAGAATGGGAAATGCAGCATTGGTTCTGCATTAGCAAATGATGGCACTGCCCTCACTGCCTAAACGCCCCCATAGTGCCGGTGTTGTAAGCATTTCTAGTCATGAGAGGCAGTAATGGTCTGATTTATACATCCTGTCCCTTCCAGATAAAAAATGGAACATGTCTTATATTAGTAGAAAATGAAGTCTTATAGTGATTCTTCAGTTCCTGGGAACTATTGTAGACCTCCATCATATATTATATGGAAGGAATAAATTTTCTTCAATCGTTATTAAGATTCACGGTACCTCCTCTACAAGCACTGTGGGTAGACACTGAATATACATGGATACACGTTACAAAGCTTTGCAAACCTATGCTACAAAGCTTATAATGGTTGATATCATGCATGCCAGTTAGTCTATGAGACTCATCCACATTTTTATAAAGTCTGCAGATGTTTTACTATTCAGTTACAGTCTTAACTGCTCCAGTCTTAACCCATTTAAAAACTGGCTTCTCCTTTAATGTTCTATCTGTGCTTGCGGTGATACTACAGTAAGCCTTTAGGTGAAAGTATCTTCAATCCAGCTCTCTCTCACCTATGCACTAATAAAAAATGATGTTTTGACTGGTGGGTTTCATGTGAAAACTGTGTGATGGCCATTTTTCACAGTCAGGAAATGTGAGGTTCATCTTCACAAGCATCATCTGCAGTAATTTCCACATCTCTGACATTCTACAAAGTTCTTGCAAAGAGACCACTGACAACAAACTATCAGAACAATTGTAAGCCTAAAGGAAAACATATCAAGTGTGACACAAATAACAGGGCCAGCTCCAAGACAAGATATATACATCTGCAAAGATGAGAAATAGCCTCCAGTTCTGTTGACTGAGAGTTCCTGCTGCATACAACTGCACAGTTCCCCACACATGCACATGGTGGCAGAGGTTCCCAGAAGGGCATTTAGGCACACCGTTCCCATAGCTGACTGAAGGACCTATTAGCGTGGTCCTCACTGGAAATCTAACTGGAGGTTTATATGGCTGAATCTCCTGGTGAAGTCTGAAATTTCAATCTATGTAACTGCTTGCCTGCATTTGTTTAAAGGACAGCAACTAAGCAAACTTCAGGTTATGCCCAACAAAATTCATACACATGGGAGCGTTTCAAATATTCCAAATAAATTACCATTGGCCTGGCATTACTTTTGAGACTACAGGCTTCTATTCATCAGCAGACTCTTTTCACTCTTTGTTTCTTCCTTTGGAATGTTTCTGTAAATCAGCTTATAAACTTTTGGCTTTAAATAAAAAGATGCTAGGGTTTCTTGCTGTTGTTTGGATGGGGTTTTCTAAACCCAATTGCAACAGCAACTGCAAGGTCTCTCCTTCTAGCAGAGCTCCCACTGGGAGTTAAAACCATAGTCAACCAAAAAGAACAAAGAACAGAGAGGAAAGAGAAATCCCCTTCAAGCCTCTGAAGAAATCGACTCATTTCTTTATCAGCTTTTGGCTTCTGTATATCACAAAGATGATTCAGAAATGTTCTGAGGTTGTCCCTTGCAGGAGGTGGTGGTTATAGAGTTACAAAGGCTCCTCTGTGGACTTCACAGCTGCCTGAAAACTGGCTTTCATTTCATCAGCTACTTCAGCTCCGAAGAGGGGGTTCTCTTTTATCACTACATTGCATGTGGCCTTCCATGTGATTCATACTGCTCTGGCATTACTTTGGGCTCTAATTAAGGCCTTTAGTTACAAAAATAAAAGGTAACATTATGTATTCAGGATTCCTCATGTGCCATTCAATGTAGGGTATATTTTAATGATTTAGGTAAAATCCCAGCCATGTAATGTAAGTAGGCGCATACGACCTGTCTTATCAGATCAGACCATTGGTCCATGAAGCCTTACATCATGAATTCAACACCCAGTCTGTGAGAGGAAGGTAAAATCAGGCAAAGCATTATCTCTCTTAGCTAAGTCTGCAATGCTACCTTCCAGGAAAAAATTCCTCCTTTGCCGCAGTGGTGATCAGGTCACTATAGCGTAATTAAAAAGGGCTTCTCAGCTCAAAGAAAGAGTGCGTGAGAACTGACAATAAAATTATACAAAATAGGAAGATGCCAAGAATCTTTGGGGGAATTTCCATTTAACAAGCTCATTTACAGAGGGTTGCAGGGTTAAAGGCAGCAGGAAAATGTTTGAGCACTGCAGGTACATGATGATATAACATCCACACTAACTGCTAACACAGCATCCGCAAAGAAACTCACAATGCTATGTATGCAAGAGGTCGTGTGTCTTTGGCATTTACTTGTACAGTTTCAGTGCAGACATTAGCATGGTTTCTGAAGGTGTGACTGACACAGATGTGGTCATTCTGCTCCCATTTTAATGGCAGTAGATACTAGTAAATAGAAAATCAATTTGTAACTTAGTGGCCTCTTTAGGATATCATCTTAAGAAGCCATTGCATAGCTTTAAGGTCACTGCAAAGACATGTCTTTTGTGGGGGGTGAAAATGCATGCAAAATGCAGTTCTCACAGAGAGCATGATCGCTTGGGATGTTTAAAAATCCGTTCATCTTAGGTCCCCTTCAATCATCATGAAATCTGGAATTAGTGTGCAAAAAATGTGAACTTCCAGGACCATATCATGGGCTGAGTCCCCCAACACACATACTAATTGTTTGAATAAAAGTATGTAATTCTGTAAAATAATAAATGAACTCATCTTTTATTTATGAGAACTACTAAAAGCATTTGCTCTGCATTGCCCTTATTTGTTAAACTTCTGGAACACAGCACTCTGCACAGAATTGTGTGGTCTCCCTTATCATTGTTTTTTTGCATCCCTTAAATTCAGAGCCATTAGCAGGGTGTGGCTTTTTTCCATTAAAGGCTGTTTTGGGTAACAGTAATCCAAGATCTATTTCATTATGCTAACAGCTAAGGGCCTTGTAATAATAATTTCTGTTTGGCAGCATCACAGTCAATTTCGTTGATGTTACAGTTGTTTTAATTCTCTTTTTCACGGGTGAGAAAAGCTCCAGTAATTCTTCTGAGATGATTTCTCCATGCTTTTCATCTTTTACTGCAAAAAAGATTGGCAGGGAACTATCCAAGAAAGAAATGTAGATAAGCAATACTACCATCAAGAGAAGAGAAGAGAAGAGAAGAGGAGGGGA
>NDXB01012307.1:5034-16189 GCA_002631895.1 Agapornis roseicollis | reverse complement strand
TAGAGGGGCAGGATCACCACCTTCGACCTGCTGGTCACACTCCTTTTGATGCAGCCCAGGATAAGGTTGGCTTTCTTTTCTTCTTTTATTATTTTTTAATAATCAGTAGCTTTGAGGTGTTCCAAAGCCTTCATTAAGCTGCAGGCTTCAGCCTTAGGAACCACAGTCACTGGCAATGTTTGCATTTATACCAATCACCTTATTATTGAAGCATCACCTTCATTTATTCTCTTCCCACATTTTATTTCCATTAATGCATTGCATTACTGTGGTCAACAAAAAGTCTCTATGGACTGGGAAAGTGGTTTCCTAAGTCAGTCTTTGAAAATACAGCCCTTAGGGTAAGGCTTTAGGTTTGGGCTTCTTCTTCTTTGTTTGTTTGTTTGTTTGTTTTGTTGTTGTTTGGTTTTGGTTTTTTTTTTTTATGGCATATAATGATTCTAAAGCAGTGGAGCTTTATTTGACAGGTTTCAGAAGATATTTTGACTCTGGTGCCCAAATCTGATGTACTGATAGAAAGATAGAATGAAAACACAGAAATCAGCCAGTATATTTTTGATAGGATTAGTGTCAAGAAGTAAACCAGTTATTAATGGTATTTTTGGTGGTTATGGGATTAAATCCTATTTGAATGTAAGGTGGAGAAGGAAAATTCAGTATTTATTCTGAAATATGGTACTTTCCTCTACATAGCTGGAAGAGACTGGAAGTTTTCCCTTTCTGAAAAATAGTTTTCTTATTACATATTATCAATATGAATTAAATTTGCAAAGTAACTGTAGTCCCAGAATAGTACAATCTCCAAAATAACAGCTTTCTGCTTTCCCCTTGATAGTCTCAACTCCCACTCCTGCTGGTGCATCAGAATGTGTGGTGCAAAGCTACCGTCTCCTTGTACTGGCTAGGAGCACTTCAACTATAAATCACGAAGGAACAGTCTGTACTATCTAATCACTTCTTTGACCTGAGTATTGCTCTTACTGTGAGAGATTATGATTTATTGTCTGGCATCGAAGTGCAAAAGAGGTCCATATGATACCTCCAAGTTTAACAAACCCAATTGTGTTTTGGTTGGTCTATCTCTAGAACTGGGTCTTTCCGTATCACTTGCCACTTCCTATGGACAAGGGTGATTATGTGAGAGTCAGACACCAAGACGACTTGTGCCTTATGTTAGAGAAGCCAGGGTTTCTGCTTCTTTTCTTTAATTACTGTCATGAGAGTAGGGTAAGATATGTGATCAGCACCCTAGATACCTCCATCACTTGCTGGGTATGGTACAGCACTTTGAAATCCTGGGATGGGTTAGAGAAGGAGCATCTCTTGACATGCTGTTTTTAATCCACAGAGGAATGTGAATGCCACACAGATGGGGCAAGGTGTCATTTCATTTTCTTCATGGACTGTTCACCCTTCCCTCTCCTTCTCTTCCGAGTTACATTGAAGTCCTGCTTAGCTTGTGCCAGTAAAACCTTTCCTAGCTGGTTTGCTTTTTCTTCCATCTCCTAGTCCTTCTCCATGTTTTCTGGCCTTTATTGACTTTGCCTTCTCTCTTCCTTTGCACTGCACCCTACACTTGTCTGTCATTTGTATCAGTCTTTCTGTTTTTTCCTCCTAAATCTGCATCTTTAATATCTTCTTCGTGAATTATTGTTTTTCACTCCTTTTCCATCCAAATGTTTTCTTACAGATATGTTTTATTCAGAAATTCTTCCTCTGTGCAGTCCCTCAAATGCATCTTTGGCCTTACATGTCTATTATTTCTGACATGCTGAATGTGCTTACTTTAATGTCCATATTCTGTTGTCAATCACAGTGACAAAAACCTGGAAGGACTCCACTATTTCTTACCCATGTATTTGCAGCTGAAAGATGGGTATCTTAAAGCAGAAAAGCTCCTTGTCATTCTGTAGTAAAATTAATGTTTGTGTTGCTCTGGACCTACCATAATTTTTGTTCGGTTTGTTAGGAAATGAACAATTTTCTTCATTATTGTCAGATGTCACATAATGACCAAAAAAATGTTTCCTCATGTCTGGTCAGGCTTGACCTGAACCTAAAGTTCTAAAAGTGATTGAGGTTAAAGCAAGAACCACTAAATAGTTTGCCATTAGCTTACCAAATCCAACCTGGTGTTACTCCTGGTTTATGCCAAGACTGAATTGAGTCTACCATCAATCACAATGCACCTTTACAGATGTCCTTTCAATGAAATAAAGTACCATTTTTTCTATCGTTTTATTTCCTCAACCATATACGGAAAGGAGACATGTTTTGAAGCTAAATCACATTGTCAGGCTGAATACTAATTATACAGCTTAAGTAAGTGCAAAATAGAAACAGATTGTAAACTATAAAAGCTTTTCCCTTCAAAAACCCTTCCACGACTACACTGCTGAGTTTGATACCTTCTCTTAATTTGCAGCCTCATTCATGCTTGGGTTATATTCTTTTGTTCTATGGCCAGTGTAGCCTTGTAGGTTCATTAGATGCATAATTTCTGATGTTTATTCATCTCTTGTGTCCCTGTCCTGTTTTCCTTTTACTGGTATGTATGCCAAGTTTTTCCAGTCTCTTCTTCTAATGGTCCTATTAGATTTTTGCTGCACCTCTTCAAATTCAAGTTTATGTTTGCTATGGAGTTTTTTATTGCTACAAGAGAGAAAAGGGAGAAGTAATATTAGTGGCAATAGTAGTATTACTACTGCCAATAGTATAATACTGCCATAATGCCAATATCTATGTATGTCTATGCAAGTTTTGTCTAGTACAACAGTCATTGTCCTTGTCTAACTTGCCACATTAAGAATATCGTGAGACTAGGCTTTAGCAAGGTGAACTCTGTTTCTGCTCCTTAATTCTAGATGTTAGCTCTTCAGTTACTTAGATTCAGAGCAACTGTGCTGTATATAAGATCAGGATGCCTGTAGTGGGGCCCAGCACTCATTCTTGCTCAGCTTATGTACAGCATATGGTCATACTGATTTCCTAGGTGTTGCCAGTACTCTACTAGAGACTTGCCTATGATGGCTTACAAAGTGTTAGGATTGAAAAACTGCCTTGGTAGGACAAAGTGACAGGTTCTTACAGATGCATCATATCTCTGAGGACTTGTACTAAACTATACTAAAGAGAGAAGATGGATCATGAAACAAGCCACGGCAACAAATAATGCATACTCAAGTTGTAAAGTGTAAAATAAATGAAATTCTTATGAATACAGGGAGCTTGCTACCAGCAGTAGAATCTAAGCCTGAATAGTACTACATATATGGACTCTTGAAGATAAAGACCTGTGCTTCATTGGCAGAAATATTAGATGTACTTAAGTGTATATGTTAATATTAATATTAATTATAAAAATGGTGATTTGTATATAGCAAAAGCAGTCTTCCCTGTTCTTGTGATCCATGGCAAAGTTCTCTGAACTTCAACAAAATAAGGACTGCCCGTATATTGTAACAGTAGCCATACCAATGTAGCTAATACATAGAAGAATAAAAAGCCCAGGTAATGATTTGATTAAAATTTCTGTCACTCCATGCTTTTTCCAGCAAAATAACTTAATTTTTTCCTGATTTAAGATAAAGTAGTGCATTGTTGACCAGAATGGGTATGCACAACTCATTATCATGTAGGAAATCCAACAAACAGCATTGGCAGATGTTTTTTCACCATTTTTTTTCCTTAGATAATTGAGGGGAAGTATGCAAAAATGCTTTTCATTTTTTAACTTCTAATAATTTTCTTGCACATTCTTTTGCTGCTTTCCAATAAATGGTGGTTTCATCAAGTAGAAACGTCTGAGAACTCAGAAATACTTCAGTCCTTCGATGCCTGTCTGTGGCAAAGATTTGGAAAGAGAGCTGAGGTCTTCAGCAACAGCTACACAAAAGAAGACTACAGCCTTCTTGTAGCAATAGCTACAAGAAAAAGGCCCTTTCTTGTCACCCTTTGCCATCTGAAGGAAAGGCCTTATAGCACATCCTGCAAGAGCTGCCAAGAGCTGTGCATATTACACTGAGCTAGTAACTTTATCTTCTGGAGAGATGGCTCATAAGCAAGTTGGATGTACAGAGGGTTAGATCCCTTTCTGAGGCTGTTATTTGGACACATTTCATGGACACTAAGTGTGACCTAGCAGCTAATCTTTGATTTAAGTGGGTTAAACAGATGTCAGATGAAAGACAGTACCAAGCTGGAAATATAAAGAGACTGTGAGCTTGCTCAAATGCTACTTTTCCTTCTGTTCATGATGTTGAAGAGAAAGGATAGACACAGTATCTAGTAAATCTGGCTTAAAAGCTGGAAATCAAATTAAATACATTTATAGTACTTGTCTTTCACTCTGCTTTTTATTTCCTTGGTTTCCTCAATGTTAATTCAGCACCAGGTTTGTTTTTTTTTACAATTTCTCTCTGGGTAACACCTTACATCTGCTATGAGGGAACAAATGACCATAATCTTTAATACCTAGGCTGAAAGTCACTGAGAAAAAGGAGTTTTTTTATGCAATGAGTGTGAGAAAAAGAGAATAGGATCTCCATCATTTAAGAGATGGTGTTTGCATCACAGAAGGGGAGCTAGTTCTGTTAGTTTCTAGATGTGCCTGAACACACTCACATCTTATAAGCATAATTGAATTGTTGCAACAATCTTCCCTGTACATCTGCACTGCTTGGCCTGCCCAGTTAACACTGGAAAAGTAGGCATAGGAAGGAACAGGTGGTGCTGGAGGATGGAGGCTTTAAGGAGATATAATTCTTAAGAAAGAGGAGTGTGAAGCCGCAGAGCTGGGTAAATACAGTTAGAAGGAGGTCTACCATGGAGTTCAAGGCTTTAGTCTGATGCTTTGTCATTGTGGGCAGTCCCTCCGCCTGGGGCACCTCACCTTTGCCATCAGCTAAGATGTAATATGTAGGGAGGAACCAGAGGACAGCAAAACCTTAGATACCAGCTCTGTTTTGAAGATGATATTTGAATTTTCACATTTAATTCTGAGAGAGATTGGCTGAGAAAGGAAAGAAGCTGCTGAGCTTGTTAGAGATCTACATAGGAGAAAGTGGTCTATAAGTTGCTGTTTTGGCAACCATTATTAGACATAGCCAATAATTGCTTCTGTAGCTATAGAGGCCTATAATTTGCTTTTCATTACTGTATTAGCAAATAGTACAGGAACCAAGAAAAAAAAAAAAGGTGAATTTCTTTCAGTCCTGTTCTTTGCAACTCCAGGAAGGCAAAAATATTTGGACAAAAACAAATTATGAAATAATGAGCCCCCAAACGCCACATTATGAGACTGAGGGGAAAATAGCTATTCTGGATAGCAGAAAGCTGGCTTCTAGTGTAGTCCTGTATGGAAATAATAGACTTTTTCCATTGTAACTTTAAAATATTAATTCAGCACTTTTCTTCTGATGCATTGTGATAGATGCCAGGAGTGGAGATTGCTCCAAGTGTGAGTCAGATAATAAAGCAATTTCTGAGCTGTAGCAGTATTGCACCTTTCCTTTTGTTTCCTCTGAGAGATACTGTAATGCTGCATTATCAAGATTGACCCTTGCAGCCCAACATTTTATTTTTAAATCATCCTTTAACAGAATTTGTGAATCCAGAAGGGGACATCTCTCATCATGGGCAAGTCTCCTCAAGAATCTGAACAGGAAAAGGCTGCATGCATTTTCTTACCTTGAATCTCAAACAATGGAAAGAAATCAGTGGATTTCTTGACCTCTTATTCTCACTGAGAAACTTCTCTAAACACTAATGAACATTTAATTGCTATTGCTGTCTTGGTGTGTAAAGCTTCAGATATCAGTCCCTCCAGAATCAACAACCGCAGGCAATCTACTGCAGTTTACCTGGTGTTTATCTTTCAAAGATACTTACAAAGCTTGAAAAAATTTAATGTTCCATTTTGAAGGTGGAGAGCTGGAAGAGCTCTTCAAGATGCTTTTACAGCATGTAAAAGGGACAAAATATTGGGATTTAATGTTCACCTCCCTGCTGCTTAGTCAGCTGCCAAGCCATGGAGGGAGCATGGAGATGGCTTCTTTCCATTAGCAAAGCACAGGAGCCTGTACAAGTGCAGCTTCCCATAGGAGTCACAGAAGGAGGAAACAGGTCAGCTAAAATGAGGGAAGGAAATGATGATAAAATCCCTGTATTTGAAAACCTTCAGTCAGGGTGCTGTACTGCAGTAGAAGTAATACATTGGTTGTGTATTTGTCTTTCTCTGTAACATACGAGTAGAGTATTATGGCACCTAAACAGGCTTTTCCAAGCAGAATTGCTGAGGGGCTGACTTAAGCTTGCACACAGCTCCTGTGGTTTGGCATTTTCTAACTTCTAAATATTTGTTTTTACAGCCAGAGCAGTGGCTCCTCAACATAATTTTTTCATGAGGTGTTTATGCATCACATTGTCTATCAGTAGTAACTATATTTCAGTAACAGTCCCGGCTGACGTCTCTTTTGTGTCCCTCAGGGAATTGTTGGTATGTTTGGGTTTTTTCCTGTCTGACAAGTTGTCGGATTCTGAGTTGGATTTCAGGGGAAGTTATGCAATTTTGCAGCGTTAAAACAGAAATTATGATAAGAAACTACATCTTTACAACAGAAACAATCTCTGAGTTGTTTACCTTCTTACTGAAATTATGCAAGTAAATAGAAACAGGGTCTATGGAAAAACCTGTGTGGCACAGGGGAGGCTCAGAAAGCACTGGCCTTCATTTCTCTTTCTTTAAGGCAGGTACTGTCAGTTTTGTTGAGAAAGGTGCCATGAAGATGCATGTATTCCAGTTGTGGAGCACTAGGAACAAAGATGTAATTTTGTATTCAGTACAGGGTTTAGATGTGATGGTTAAATAAGGCCTGCAGGCCACACATTGAGCACTGCATATAAAAGGAAGTCCCTACTGAACAAGGCATCCACACTGTGGAAAAAATAGTACATGAACTTGTAATTAAAACCTGCATCCTAATATATACACAAAATGACCTGAATTAAGACTTCTTGTGCATCCTGGCATGTTGTAACTTTACAGCACTTGACTTTACACCTAAGTGTTCTTTTAAAGTGAATTTTCTGTATATAAACTAGAAGAAATACACATGCAGGCACATGAAAATGAAAGAAAAAGATAAATACATTCACTCCCATACCTCAGATATGAGTGCAGCACATATCTTCAGTTCTCCTTAAGCCCGCGAGCAACATAAGAAGCAGGACAGAAAAGCCTTTGGGCAGGACAACCATTTCTTCACTTCTTGAAAATGTTCAGAGACTTTCCCTCAATTTCTTTTCCATCACTATGACAATTCATTTACTTTTGCTTCATCTCTCAGAGACCTTGATTTAATTATTTCAATAGACAGGCAGGGCTGAACACCTTCTCCCTTTCCTTGCAGAGATAAGGCATTCGCAATCTCTGCTAAAAGAGAGCTGGAAAGGCAGCATCAGGGAATGAATACATTAGAAAAAATGAAAGACCAAAACTGTGGATGTAAGCAGAAAAGTGTAGGTACAAACTGCTTCAATTACAGGTTGTGCTTTGTCCAAGCTGAAAGATTTTGTTCTTGATGTCCCTTTCTTCCAGATATCCTTGCATGATACAAGACCTTGCAGCAGGGGCAAGCCAAGATCCTACAGACTGTGAGCATAGAGCTGGTCTAAACATGGAAAAGATTTTGCCATCCAGGTTGAAATGTCTCACAAGTCTCCACTGGTAGTGCCTCTGTAGGTCAGGTTATAATCTGTGTTTGTGTCTATTTAGGTGGCTCAGACTGTTTGTGTGTTTATCTCCAGTCCTTCCAAGGAAAACACAAAGGAGGCTGCCAGAATGGAAATGAGCTTTTGGAAGGCTGTGCTTGTGGCAAGTTAGCAATGTGGGCAAAACTGGGGTAGGGTAGTGAAACTGAATTTTGTAGTGAAAGCGGTTTAATTTGAAGAGTGGGGGATAAGTGCAGTGTGTGCTTTTATTTGGCACACTGAAGTTTTCCTTAAAGCTATTAGAAATTTACCTATC
This sequence comes from Agapornis roseicollis, assembly GCA_002631895.1. Taxonomy (NCBI): domain Eukaryota; kingdom Metazoa; phylum Chordata; class Aves; order Psittaciformes; family Psittacidae; genus Agapornis; species Agapornis roseicollis. The sequence goes on along the minus strand of NDXB01012307.1, from coordinate 8,163 downwards.
AAGCTTGAAGTTTGGATTTAAAATCCATATTGGCTTTTAAATCCATATTTAGGCACATTCTTAAATACTCTGATGTAAAAAAATACACTCCCATTAAAGCTCCCATATTTGTGAAAATTGTGTTTCTCTTGACCACCTGGACCATGCAGTTAGGAATTAGAACACTACAAAGTTAGCATGGTAGTATTAGGTAGATTAACCACTGGATAACCAGTTTTGTAAATGTAATTGTAAATGGGAAATCATCAAGGTTTCTTTCATGAGGCTCTGAAATTAATTCCTTACCCTGGACCCATTAATGCACTTATTAATGGCCTACAAAAAAAACAAAGGAAAATTAATACTGCAGATGACACCAAACATAGGTCTAGCTTAATGCCCTTACATTTTTATTCTCATTGCACAAGACTTTAAGCCATGGTAGTGAATCTTGTGGGGAGCAAGACAAGTAGAATTCCAGTAGGTCTGTCTATTCTTGCATCTGCTTGATGTTAACATTGAAAGAGATGTTGAATTTAATCACCATCAGGAACTTGGATGTATGAACTCACATGAAGAAAACAAAAATGTGGAAGATCCAAGGATGTATTGATCAAAGAGTTTCAAAGCACTAGAAAGACCACAGGAAGCATAATAAAGCATAATAATACAGCAAATGTGGCATCTAGGAAAGCTGATCAGGGGCACTATTTATACAGTCCTTGTCTCCTACATTCTGCACTATTCTCAGGCTTAGCTAAAAAGCCACATTGTCAAGAAGAGTGACACTCATACAACTTAGAAGTTTTTTTCTGCCCAAACAGCTGTGAACCCTTTGCAGCTGTTATTGCCTAATTCAAGGTTCAGTCAGTCTCAGTAGTAGAATCTGTGTCTTGCTCATAAAACTCTCACTCTGAGGTATCTGTTATACTGAAAACGTGTAGTTGAAACTAGTGGAAAAGAAGGTTCATTATTCACTGGTATCTAAGTGGCAAGCTGTACCTCTCCACCACTGCAGCAGGGATCAGAGCTCCTCCAAGAGTGGGGATGAACTGGGAGTGAAGGAAGAGCCCAACACAGTGGGGACCTCACCAGCAGAATGTCCTCCCACATGATCTGAACAGTTGAGAACATGATGACTGCAAAGGCACATTTCCCACTACAGAGGCTGTGTAAAGGAAACAAACTGATATTAAATAACATATCCAGGTCATGAGATTCTAGAAGAAACATTTTGAGGTTCTTGAGAATTTCTTATAATTTCAGATCCAATATCTTTTAAAATTATGTTCTATTATTTATTGATCTTAATTCTTAGAAGGAGCCATTTGCTTAGCACCTCATATGTGCCATATTCTGCTGTAATTCCTAGAGATGTTAAGGAATGACCAACAGGGACCCCTGGGTTTTCCAGGACTCTTGTCATATTCATGAACACCTCTTCTTATACCCTTATTTAAGACAAAGATTGATTTAAAACATGTTTGCAGATAGTAACCAATGTCTATGACTTTGATTCTTTGAGCAAACAGGGGGAACTTGGAGGTTTGGTCTAGATGTGTCTAAATGTGTTGTGGAGCAACAAAAGTTTTCTGACACTATTAAGTGAATACAGCAAAGTTTGAAAGAGGCCATTTTGCTTAGTTTTAACAACAAAAAATGTTTCTGTTTAAAACATTTAATACGAAGCAGTTCTTCAAAGCTTTTCATCTTCATTCAGGTCGATAAACAGTGTGTAATTAATCATAGAGATGCCCCTGCTCTGTTATTTGGGAGACAAGCTGACAGGCACTTTAATGAAAAATTATGATCATTCTGTTACTACCATCACGATTGTTCAATGGATGCATCAAGAGCTGAGTTTACAATTCAAATCCTACCTTCCCTTTAAATTTGTTTATAAAAGAATGAAAGGCAACTATCACTACCTATTAATGCTTTTAATGAGCTTATGAATTTTAAAAGGCATTTCATGGCAGGAAAAAAAAGCCCGCAACAACAATTTATGTGAGATTAAGGATGAGAAATAAATCAGAAAATCAGAAAATAAATGCTAGTTTAAAAGCACAGCAGTTTTTCTTCTGCTTTTATGTACTTATTGCTAAAACAGTAGGCTATCTGTATAAACATTGATACAGCAGATAATGGATTGATACTGCACATAATGTAAATTGGATGTGTATACAGTACAGAAAAAGACAAATAGAATTATCTGCAATTTACATGTTTACAAAATTATTTGCATTTCCTATTTATATCCTATTTCACGCTTAAAGTGTCAAATAAAAACCTAAGAAACAAAATTCCTCTTTATAGAGGAAACATTTTTAATTATTCTAAAAATATGTAGCAGCCACATAATGGCTTTTTTTTTAAGCAATTGCCACAATCCATCAGATATATAACAGAAGCAGTATTAAAAGGTAATGTAAGAAAACTGAGATAAAACACAGCATTCTTCTATCCTGAGCTTTGGGAACTGCTGTCTGTATTTTCAGGGGTTTTGAGATCGAGGACCACCACAGATGGGATAGCACTGCACTGTACAGTGCCTGTGCTCAGCAGCATGCCTGAGCACCTCTGCTTTAACACATTCTGCTCTCCCCCTCTGTTGCTGTTATCTGGCTGTCCAAGCCACTAACCCTGGAGTTTGACATTCATACTTCCTGAGGCAGAAGAGGCATCCTCATAGCTCAGGCAAATGAGTAAACCACTATTTGCTCTGCTAAAAACTAGCTGTCCTGCAGCCAAGGTGTCCTGGGTTCAGCAGTTGCAGTCAGTTTTTCTTCTCTTTAGTAGTTGTGTTTTGACTTGGCCTGGGAACAAGGCTGATAAGGCTGATGTTTTTGGTTGTTGCTGAGCGATGTTTGCCCTGACCAAGGACTTTGTGAGCCTCATGCTCTGCCGGGTAGAAGGGGGGCTGGGAGGAAGGAGGGACAGGACTGTACTGACAGGACCAAACTGACCAAAGAGGTATTCCATACCATAGCACGTCATGCCCAGGAGGTAACTGGGAGTGATCCAGGAGGCCTAGTTCTCTCGGGGTGGTTGGAAGAGGTGGTCGGTCAGCACTCGGTTGGTGGGGTGTCGTGAGTTATCTGTTGTGGTTGATGGGATGCTGTATTCTTTTCCTGTATCATTATTATTATT
>NDXB01012306.1:3410-29738 GCA_002631895.1 Agapornis roseicollis | reverse complement strand
TGCTCCAGGTGAGGTCTCACGAGAGCAGAGTAGAGGGGCAGGATCACCTCCTTCGACCTGGTGATCACAGGCATCCCATGGCCAAGCAATGCTCATAGGTACCTCTCCAATTCAGAGATGCCAAGAAAGGTAACAACTTTAAGCTAAGTACTAATTTGTATCTTTGGGCACCTAAGTACGTGGAAATTTGGGGTCTAGTGCTCAGATCCCCATCAAGGATCAATGCTTCATACTCAGTGTTGCTCAGAAGCATGATGAAGGACAGTCATCTCTCTCCAAGGTTGTCTTCTTGAACTCCATGCCTTTAGTTTGTGATGTTAGCTGATATTGTAGCACATTAATTACTATTGTTTCACCTGTCTCTATGGTTTCTCTTAGTTCTCCAAGAACAATACAGTTTAGGTGAAGTTTCTTTGTCTTTGCTTTTCAGCTAGGGCTGGGTCCTCACCCAGCATAAATCAAGGTACTTCCATTGTAGTCAAATGAGCTAAGCCAACATATGTTACTAGGGAACATTGTGCCTATGGTGTGAATAACAGCTGAAACGTTACTATTCTCAGCTGCTTTTTCAAATAAATTATGCCAGCTTTAAGTGTAGATAATGAAAGCCTGGAATCAACCTTGGTGTAAATGGGTATAACTCCTTTGACAGCAGGAACATTGAATTTGGTTACCCCTCAGCTGAATTTAGCCCAGTCAGTTCAGCTTGGCATTTTCAGTGGGAAGATATGGCTGTGAGTTCATGAAATGTCACAGCCTTTTAGCTATAAAGGTGACACTTTGAATTGTCTTAAAGAGTAAGTGTGCATTTAATTTACATTTAACAAGATGGTTACTGTATATCATTTAAATACTAAATCAGTCTATGTTTTAGTACATGCACTAAGGTTTAAGAGTTACAGCAACTGGGGAGAATGGGCCAAATTCACCCCTAATGAAAGGGTGTTGATTCAGTGGGCTTCCAAAAGGAAACATTTTGACTCTTTTGGGTCTTCCAGCACAGAACACAGAAGAAGCTTGAGTTTTGTTCTTCTCTACCTTATTATTCTATCTACCTTATCTACCTTATTCTATCTTATTCTGTCTTGCTTGTGTTCTTATCTACCAATCTTAACATAAAGAAAGATCAGCACCGACATTACCAGAGCTTGACTTTTTTACTGCTGACACAGTGTTGCCCCCCAAAATTGTGGCTGTATTCTTCAACCATGTTTCAGTTGCTGATGCACCATTTATAACTACATATTTAGGTCCTAAGGGCATAGGATAAATAGCCAGAGACAGGGTGGGGGATTTTTTGGTGGAGGAAAAGCCAGATTTCTCATTTTGAGGTGAAATTTCAAAATGTAAAAAACGTGATCACTCTAAAACAGAACAAAACCCAAAGCCTTTCTCAGAAATGGAAAAGGATAGGTGTGTTTGCTCCAGTATTTGGGTTTTTTTAACATCATGAAACCTATTTTATTATAATATGCAATAAAAACTTTGCAATAGAATGTAATCTTTCCAGGAATTGAAGTGCTGTGTTCTAAGAGGGTAAAAAGATTTCTTTTTCTCTGTTTCAAAACAGATACTCTCCAAGGTTGGAAATTTCTGCAAAATATTTTTGTCTTTAATAGTTTTAGGCAGGAAAAAAATCTGTGTAAGACTACTTCTAGCTTTAGCAAGAACAGCTGTATTAGGAATACACATGCCAATTGCCTGCAAACACACAGAGGATGGATGTTTGAATGTAATTGTGCCTGCAGGTACTTGAACCAAGTGCTGGAATTTGTTTCCTATGTGAAATTTTATTCAGCTTCCCTTTATCTCTCTCTCTGCAAGAGTTCCAGTATTGCTTGATATTAAGGAAAAAAAATGGAGATGTAAGGGAAAACATTTTTCTCTCCTTTCAAAGGAGAGAGCCATGGATCTGTATCTGAATTTTTAATTCTTTCAGGAATTAAAAGCTCGGAATTACCATTCCTGGCCAGAGCAGCAGTCATTCTAGCCCAACTGCATGATTATAGCAACAAACGTGAAATGGATCTTTGCACTTTTTTTTAAAGCATCTATCAAAATGTGGCAGGAGGATCCTCCATCAGGAGGAGGAAAACGGAAACTTTCAGTGCCTAAACAACCTAATTTGTTTATTTTTATTTTCTTTTCACATCGTTAGACACAATCTCAGATGAGGTCCAATGTGCTTTGTAAATCTGAATTTTGCTTTGACACCCAAATTTCAGATGTATGTGACAAAGAGTGTGTATCAGAGGGCAAGCTGAAACTCCTGGCATTGAAGTGAAATTTGTCATTAATTGGAATTATGCTAGAGGCAGTTTTTACTGACGGAACACTATGACTAGAACATGTTTCATTTAGGCTTTTTTAATATACCTTTGTATTTACAGGAGGTAGTAATATTCTTGTGAGCCACTGATATGTAGTTTGCCTATTTTTTAAGGCTTACAGTTGAGGAAGGCATTGGAAGGTCAGGCTCTGCTAAAGCCACTAAGAAAACACATGTATTCACTTCACTGGGACCAAAGTTTCAGCTGAGGTTTGGTTCAGACTGATCTCTAACACTATATTTTCTGCCTCAGCTTGACAAATAAGGCTGGGATTTTCCTATTTATAGGATGAAACCTAAAGTAAAAGCACTTAATGCATGTAGCATTGAGAGATCATATGTTAAATAGATTTCTTTTAAAGAAAAAACAACCTACCTTAGCCTTGAATTATGGTAGAAAGTTTTGGCAAACAGTGCCTTTACATCCAAGACAACATTTCTGTATCCTTTGGGAATTTAAGATCCAAGGGTCATATTTGATTTGCCAACTAGGAAAAAAAAGCTGTTGTTATTGTAGGTTACTTTAGGTCAGTCCTGCTCTGCAGTGTGTGCCATGCCCATGCTTTTACTTGGATGTGTAAAGTACTTTAAAGTGGTTTACTAGATTGATTGTCTTCAAGTATATGTGAACATATAAATAATCATATATATTTAAACTGTTTTAACTAACCTTTAGAACCTGCCTGAGACTCTGAATGACCAAGGATTCAGCTGTGTGTGATAAACAGTTTTTCCTCAGCACGCTGTGTAGATCATTGACCTTTGATGAACCTGTATGTTGTTTGGCAACTCACCAAACTCACACTTTGGCTCTGTGAATCTTGCAGCGCTTCCCAAGCAGTATTTGTTCATCAGGCAGAACCTCACCACTGCACTGCAGATAATTGCTACAGAAAGGCCTTGGCAGAGGGTTTAAGTGTCTTGTTTGCAGCAGCAGCAGATAGAGGCAATGTCTGAGCTGGGATCTAGGGCTCTCCCATCTTGTCCCTACCTTCAGTCCTTTGACTTCACAGCACCAGGAAAGATAATGTTGTAAACTTCTTCTTTCACAGCTTATTTTGAATCTTTGAACTTGTAGATCTTGGTAAGTAGCTGTCAAATTAAGCAAAATGGGAGTGGAGGAGGAAGCATTAGATGTCAGAGCCCAACTTAGTCTGCTTTCATTTAGTCTAGTTCATGCATTGACATTTTCAAACAATGCATTCAATTTTTTTATCCTAGAATTGAAAAAGCATATTTTCATCTTTCAGCCTGTGACCTCGACTTTTGCTGATGACTTCAGTCATTGTTTGTAATAGTCAAACCCCTGGGGCAGAGAACAGAGTGATTAATTTGTACTTGGGGCACTTGGATTTATAGACCACTAAACAGACTGAAATTATTCTTACTTGAAGATTGCATGAAACAGAATTCAAAACTAGAAATGTTGCCAAACTGAAGTTCTAAATCCAGATTCAGATTTCATTGGGCATCACAACCTGTTTCCATAGCAGGCCAAGATGTATACCAAACTTTTGGAAAGATCGCTGTTTTAATCATTCAAATTTACAAGCATTCACTTTATGAAGGAACCCACCAGTATGTAAATACTAGTCAGTTTTACTGACAATTAAGATAAAGCATGGTGTAAATCTCTGCCAACATATCTGTGCTACACAGAGCATAAATTATTATTCAGAAACTCGTACTAGCTTAAGATGTGGCAGTGTTCCCTGCCAGCAGCTGCTGATCTCTGTTAGTTGCCATCCTCCCTTGGTAGCAAATTATCTGGGCACTTCCTCACCCCCTTCATGTCCCATCAGCAATTTTGCTTATCTGGCTCCTGTAGGTATATGTCCTGCACCAGAGAAGGCTCGAAAGAGGGGCAAAATCTGGTAAGTAATGGTGCAACTTCCCAGCAGCGGGTGGGCTGAACAGGTCTACAGCATTGCATGGGTGCCAGGAGCATCATCTCCTCTTTGAAGTGCCATCTTCTGGGCAACACCAACTAACTTGTTAATGAGAGAATGCTAAAGCCAGGACTCACTTCACCCAAATATGAGCCAGCACTGGTTTTCATTCTGCAAATCAGGACATAACAGGTGAGGATTTGCAAATCCAAATCTCCTTTGATTTTTGTCTGTAATAGAGACAGGTCAAATGCAGAACTGATTGCTAGCTATGAGGAAAATTCTGACTTAAATCAGAATTGGCCTGACCTCCCTTCTGGATTTGACTCTGCAAAATCAATCTCTGACAGACAGGCTCTTGTAAAACCCAAACAATCTCCAGTTTGGTCATCTCTGCTTTGCATATTTCAATAGCTCTTTGCCAGCTACAATGCTTATGATACTAAGAATAACAGAAACCAAAGCGAAACCACAAGTTAAGCTGCTTATTATATAATTTAATTAGGATCCACTGCACTTTCTCTTCCAATTCCCAACTTACAAGGGTTGAATTGTTAGGTACATTTTTCACATTGGGATTCTGAAGAGTTTATTTTGACCTGGCAAATGATTTTAAGTCTGAGGAAAAGCAGGTTGAGCGGTGGTGAAATAAAATAGGAAGTATGCAGTTTCTTCTCACCAAGCCTGGTATCTGCGTGACTCCAGCACACAAAGAGCTGGTGTGAATTTCAGGTCCTGTGCCTGCCTTAAATCAAGGCATTTGCAGAAATTAGTTGTGACACGGTTTACCCAGTGGTCTTTGCTAAAGCAGCATTTTTGGGGGGAACTTTTACATCAGATGCTCATAACTTATTGGCTTCATGAGGTCACATGTGCCATTGAGTTAGGAAGGAAGGAAAAAACATGCTGTTATTAGTGAGACCCTCACCTTCCCCCCCACCCCTTCCTCCCTTCTTTTATTCCTCTTGCGTGTGCTGTTTCCTCTGCAATATCTGCTAAACCTGTACGGGCACAACAAAATGGTCCCTCTTTATTTTGCAATGCAAGGTCCAGGGTTTCCTTTCTGCATACACATATTGATTAATACCCCTTTGAGCCGACTGACTGATTGCCCCATAACACATCATTTAACTTCTATGTCGCCAGGACATTTGTTGTCTCCCCTTCATTCTTCTTTCTCCCCACTTTGGCTTTAAAGGCCACATTTTCCAAGAGGGAGACAATCATGAGAAATAATGTTTTTTTGAAAAGGGAGTGATTGTCACTGAAACTGATACGTCTGTGTGATAACAAAAACTGTCAGTGCCTCGCATGGAACATGTGCCCCAGGGACTGGGAAGAACAAAGAGATCCTTAGAGAGGAGCAGCGAGCCATGTGCGTCCTCTCATCTCTGTGGCACCAGGCAAAGCCCACAAGCCATTTTTCTCATACGCCACTGGGACAGATAAATGAAGGAAGCATTTGAACTGTCTCCATTTAAGGAAGGAGTTAAATAGTTGAGTCATTCTTTTCAGATGTATTATTCCTTTTGCAGTTTTAGAGGCACCCAGTTGCTAGAGGAGAGACCAGGGAGAAGCTGCCTCTTCCAAATGTTGGGGCTGAGCCTGCAGGTTCTCCACATATCAACACAAATATCAGCTAGGAAATCTGGTATTTTCTCCTGTCCTTCTCCTAAGCATCAGTATTTTGGTTCTCTGGAGGGAAACCACTCACCTTCTCCTTGTGTTTGCTCTTTCAACAGACTAAAATGATAGAAAATATTCTTGTTTTCCTGAAGCGTTTCCTAGAGAACAGAGAAGAGCGATATACTGAGTTTCTGGATTCAAATGCTGAGCTTTCTGCCATCTGTTTAATAAACTGACCTGCTGGTATCTGCCAGCTATTAGTTGTTAATTTGCCTGATTGCATCAACTGCACAGTGTCACCACTCATTTGCTTTGTGTCACTTTCCTGTGGTATTACGAGATGCAAAATGAGTAAGCTTCAAAATGGTAACTGCAATAACATCTGAAAATGAGCCCTAAATAAAATTAAATCACGTTAGCTGTGCTGATCAATGATCATTATTAAGGCTGTACAATAAAAGGAAATGCAGCCCAACACTAGCTGGAGAGAATAGGACTCTGTGGCCCACTTGGAGGTCTGGAACTTTTCCCTCTGAGGGATCCTGTAGGCATTCATTCAAACAAACAGACATATTTTCCCTGGTCTACGCAGTAGTAACAAATAGGGCTTTTATTACTGACAGTGGTAATGGTTGAGCTCATGGACCAAGACGTGCAATCTCTGTCTGCAGAAGCTTTGCATCCCAAAGCTGGGCTGCTGGGGGAACAGGGACACAGGGCTAAGCTAGAGATACAGAATTAAGAATTAAGCTTGGGTAGGTCTCAGACTCCCATACCGTGGTAAGTGTACCATGACACCGAGGTGCAGATTCAAACAGGTAGTACTTGTTGCCGCTGCTGCTGCTGCTTGTTGGTGTAACTAATACTTTTGCCACTGCTGAGGGTATACACCTGGCCAAAAAAACCTCGGGAAAGACTGAAGACAATTAATTTTTTAATTTGCTTTTTTTTTTTTTTAGTTGTTTCTTACAGCTGCATCTTCTGAACACAAAATCTGTTTTACTGACAACGGGTCAGGTCATCCAAGCTTTTAAAGTTTTTAAATGTTATTCATGGACCATGACTTCAATTGGCTTCTACATTTCTGAGAAGTATCTGGAAGCCCAACACCTTTGAGAATTGTGGCTAAATTAGTATAATCAGGTGCAAAGCAGTAATTCAATACAGACACATAAGGAAACAGAATTCTTCATGCAAACTTTTTGCTTCCTTGTCTTATTTCTCATATGGCAAAATCTCCAAGAGGATATTATGGTTCATTATAAGATTGTATATAAAATGATACATAATCCTTCACTTCTTAATTCTGCATTCCAAGCCCAAAAGTTAAATTATGATAATATTCAGCAGTAGCAGTTGATTTCTGTTGTCAAAAGGCATAAAGCATTATGGAATGGGTTTTGCTGAGAGTGATGTAAGAAATGATACCTATGTAGGGGTTTAAACTGAGGGAGCTTAAACATGCACACTAGGAAAAAAGAACAGCATGAAAGGTCTTTGCACCTTCACTTGTACAGAGCTGGAAAGTATCACAGAATCACAGAATCCTAAGGGTTGGAAGGGACCTCGAAAGCTCATTAAGTCCAACCCCCCTGCGAGAGCAGGGTAACCTAAATTACATCACACAGGAACTTGTCCAGGCGGGCCTTGAATATCTCCATTTAGGACAGTCATTTGGGCTTACAAAAAACCTTCCCAAAGGGCAACCCACAATAAAATCAAATTAATGAAATCAAATAGCACATGTCCATCTAGCCCCATCCCACTGCTTTGGGCTGCAGCTGCAGAGGTTGTAGGGACTCTGTGCCAGCAGAGTGCCAGCAGCACTTGCATGGCCATACTGGGGCCATACTGGGGCTGCCGAGAGCTGCTAGACTGGAGCTATTGACTCCATCTGCAATGTTGCTGAACAGAAGAACATTATTCTGGGAATTTACATGTTATAGACAGAAAAACAATAGCCATGCAAGCTGAACGATCATCAAGAGCAATTACAACCACAGCGCACGATGCACTATTGATTTGATCTGTTTCTCTTTTAGAATTGCCTCAGACTGTATTTGTTTACAAGCTGTTTTATCAGATTCAGGCAATGATAATTATAAAGCAGAGTGCTCTCCACAAGGGCTCTATGGGCTTGGGAAAGCTCCCACCCTCTTCCCAAAAGACCCAAGGCCTTGGTGGGGAGTGTTACCTGGGAGCTGTGCCGGAGCTGGTTGCATTCCAGAATGGGGAAAGCACTCAGGATGTTACATGAATGGGGATCAGACATATTTTGCTCTCTTTAAATCCAAATGGATGAATTATATACAGCATTAAAGATTGGTGGTGAATAATTGTGCAATACCATCACATGTGTTGCAGGAAGCAGATATAAGAGCAAATCCAACTTGCTGCGCACAGCTAATTAAGGCAAACCAGACTTTGCTCTAGATACTTGAAGAAATGGGGGAATTAACTCTGCTGTTAGCACCCACACCTCTCTCATGGCAGGGCTCACTGGTTAAGAGTGCACAAGCCCAGACAGGGAGCAGGTTGTGGGGCTGTGGCATCACCCAGCTCTCACCATCAGGCCACCAGGAGATGCCACCAGTGCCCTGCCATAGTGTGCCAGTCTCAGGCGCATGATGGACAAAGAGACAGTCCTTGCCTCAAGAGACTCACGGAATCAGACTTCGAAAGCAGACACAAGTCACACCAAAAACCCACATGAAAACTAGCCCAAAGCCCCAGGATGCTGGAGGTGGTGTCCTAAGTGAGGGCATGGTTCCACTCCCACCCACAGCACTGAGCTGTTTCCCCGAGAGCCCAAGGTGAGCTGGAGGAAGGCCAGGTATTCCAAAACCAGGCTCTATCCTCCTACACACACTTACTTATAGATTTACACCTATGAAAAAACACCCGAGGCCTCTGCCTTGTAGTTAATAATCGCAGGTTGACTGATTTGCCTCTCAGACACATTTCTGCTCATGCACCTCTCCTTTAAAATCCAGCACTAGGCCTGGCATTACAACTTATCCCATACACTTTGTCTTCAGTGTTATCTGCAGATACTGGCTATCATGGCCTGTTAGAATGTTTCATCCTGAGTTACAGGAGAAGATGCCTGTACCAACCTTGCTATGTTATGGTTTCTGAATTACTGTGCATGTACAAGAAACATCCCTCTGAACCATGAAGCCTGTGTATCTTGTAAAAATTACTCCTAAATCTTACATTTCCCTTGCAGTTCATCTATTATTTGTGGGGAAAGAGAATGTTTCTTTTTATTCCTGTCTGTCTTCCATTAAACTAAAGAACTCTATAAATCAATAACAACCTTTTAGAGATGAACCTCTTTGTAATTATGTCTCCAAAGCCAGGTAATTGTTTGCATATTTTTATAGAGAAATAAAGAAGGGAAACATGTGTTCGGTGTGATTGAAATGGAAAAACAGAAAATGGGGAAAAAAAGAATTGAAACTGGTTATCAGCATTCATTACATTCACACTTTTCATCAACATTTCATGTTACTCGTAGCCAATTAATTTCCCTTGCACAAGACTCAAATCACTCAATCAGACAATAGTACATGCACCGGAGAGGGGAAAGTACAGTCTCTCAATTGGGATCTGATTTGGATTTTATTACAATGTGGTCTTTATTAAAGATAATAATCTACAACCTCTGAGTTAAGGGAATGGTTGATTTCAGTCAAATCAATCTTTGTGTATCTCTCTGATGCCTCGGTGACATTTCCCAACAGGAAGGGGCTAAGAGCCCAAACGGGAGTGATCTCCGATTAAGAAACAACACAGACATCTTGAAGGCACTTGGTTTGTAGAATAAGATGACAACAACCAGAGCGCCCTGGGGCACTTTTCCAGGATGCCTACTCCCTGTGTACCAGCCATCTGGGTTCATTTAAAGGCTCTGCCTGCTTCTGCATGTGAGTGTGTGTGTGGACATGCGTGTGCAAGGGGAAGGTGGGGAGCAAGGCGGGGGGCACAGTCTCAGGTTGCAGGCTTCAGTGTGGGCTGTGCTGGGGGCTAAACCCTCCTGCCTGGACCTTCTCAAATCCGCCAACATCATCTGTGGGTCCCTCCAGAGGGCCAATTTCAGAAGGACCAGCTGCAGGGGGGATGTTTAACATATTCTTTATTCAAAGTGAAAGATGTTAAGCAGGAAATTTCAGGAGCCCTCTTGTTCAGAGAAAGAGAAAGGAGGATAGGGGGGAGAAAATAGAAACTGGAAAACATCCATGAAATTAGTCCCAAATCATTGCCCATACCAAGCATTTCCTGACAAGCTGTCTGTCATGTATTTGCAGCAGGTTATGCAAAAGTCTCCTTTGCTGGTAGCATATCCATATGACTAACATGAAACCCAGCTATCAGCATTTAGAAAGTCCTTCCCCAATGTGTTTTGTTTAGGATTAATTTTAAAAAGAATGCCATAGTTTTTGAAGAGAGAACTTGCACAGGATATGGTTGGCAGCCAGCTCTAAGCTGTACATTCACTCTCCTTATTGCCCCTAGAGCTAAGATGTTTTAAAGGAGTGCATCAGTCTGAATGTACATGCTGTCCCTATCCTGCACTTTTCAAGCAGTTTGGCCAGAGCAAAGAAGCTTTGATATGGCCAGAGGAATCCCCTGAGAACTGCAAAAGTGGGAAGAAGGGAAGGATTTGTAAGTCTGCAGTCCCACAGGGATGGAAAATAGGCAAAAATTCAGTTAGTCAATGTCAGTTCTGAAGACATGAAGCTTAAAAAGCTCCTCAGGAAAAAGATCAAATGGATTCACATCCTGACAGACCCACATTGCACCAGGGATAAAGAAGGACCCCACAGATGACATATACTGAACATGTAGAACTGAGTATATAACAGAAAAATGGTGATTTCATTTTTCTTTGTGCTTTTATGCACTCAGTTGCAATGGAAATTGAACAAGCTATACTATTTTGATAGAAAAAATTAATTTTAAACCCCCCAAATTACTTCCAGGCTGGTTCCATTAGATTCAGTGGATTTGTTCAGTGATCTTCACCACTCACAGTCTAAGGGCTGAATTTGAGAAATAACAACACTATGTAGGCAGGGGGTAGAGCTATGACAGTAGCATTAGCCATAGAGCATGGGTCAAAAATGAATGACCCACTTTCATGCAACAGCAGCTCAACTAGACTTCTTATATCCCAACACACAAAGGCAAGAACCTTTTCATACCCCAGCAGAAAAAGTGCCTACAGAGAAAGGATGCTGGTGCTGCTCTTCTCAGAAGAGGAGGGTGTTTGTTGTCTCTCTAGTTGTTCTGATTACATTACAAGGTACCAGATTATCCAATTCCAGGTAAGATCCACAGCAGGTGGTGATGATTTCACTGGCAGGTCCATACTTCAGCCTGGGTTGCCAGCATACCCCCTTGACATGTGCTGCAAGACAGGTGAATAAGAAGAAACATCCAACTCCTGCCATCCTTTACCAGTCTAACTCATGGGGTGCTGCATGGGTCTCACTGCATCTGCAGAGATGCAAAGACACCTCTCCTCCCACGGCTGGGGTCTCAGTAGCCATCTCCTAAAAAGAGCCTTAGTTCACCAAATAGCTCATTGCTCATAAGCAGTTGTATTATCTACTGGCTTGCAGGGAGATATGATCAAAGAAAGTGGTAACATGTAAGTAAATGCCCTTCTGAGGCTTTACAGTAAGATTATGTTTGTGTATTGAGGTTTATATGCATGCGTTTTCTGGCTGAGCCCAAAGGAAAAATGAATGAGGAAGGATTTTAGTCAGATGGGACTTTGCCATGCTTGCCGAGATGCATCCAACTTTTTAAAACAAGAAGGCAAAACCAGAATGAAACTGTGGAATTACCTGCTGGTTTCATCTGTATCCTCTGATGCCATGTGGCAATAGATGTGGAGAAGAGCCAGCTACCTCAACCTGAGCAAAATCCAACACAGGAGAGCAGATTGGGCTAATTCTGCTGACCATTCCTTGGGTTAACTTCTTATCCTTTCAATGAACAGGCATTGTTGATGTCTTGCAATATTTTATATGATTAGTTTTAGAAGTCATTCATGAAGCAAAAACCTGCACAAGAACTGCAGTATAAAACACACAATAAGAAACAGTTCCTGCTTCCCCAAAAGTGTCTGTAGCAAATGGCTAGAAATAAAAATTGCAGCAGAGACAGTAAGAAAGAACCAGAAACAATACGCAGGTCTTTGCAGTCCCTTTTCTGTGTCGCATCAGACTGAACAGATAGAATAGCCCATGGAAAAATAATTACATTTGGAATGAAGTGGCATTAAGAGAAAAATTGCAAATTCATTCCCCAGGTAGCTCCTCTGAAGCTGGTGGAGTTGCCCCAGGGATGAATTTAGTCAGGTATATGTCAACTGGCCATAAGACATAATTGAACTTCTACCTTTGCCAAATGAGCAAATATGCACACACCATTTATTGCTGGTTCTGTTGGTTTAAGAGGTGCTCTGTATTTCAAAGCTAACATTTGTACCACTTGTTGCTGTGGTTGTCTCTTATTAACACAGCAAATAGCTAATGAAAATCTATGGTCTTGGAAAAATCCAGCTCATAAGTTAGGACTTTAAATTAGTCTGCCTGTCATGTATACGCAGCATGGTACCCCTCTACTTTTTGTCTCATTCAGTCAGCCCATTTATAAGGACACAAAATCACCAGGTACAAAGGTTGCAAGCAAAATTTTTTCCAAGAGGAAACAAGCCTGGCTCAGCTGCAAACAGCTCATGCTCTATTTAAAGTCAGGCAGCATTCATTTCTCATGCCAGAGAACCCGATTCATCCAGGGCGTTACTCCACAAACACCAGCAAAGTTCCACCAGAGACTAATTTGGTCCAAAGTACTTTAAAAGCTTGCTTAATTTATACATGTTTCAGCTTGGCTTTAAAGCAGTCAGCCCCTGTGCTTTACCTGGTCTTCTCCTGCAGGACAGGGTGCTGCTGCGTTGACTCCCCCTCAGCCCAGGGCACTGGGGCTTGTCCTTGCTGTCCCTTGGCAAAGCCGAGAGGGAGGTGGCTGCAAACGGTCTCCTTTCTGAGCCATTCTCCTCCCTCAAGTGTCCTGTGCTGCAGAAAATGTGAGACCAGCCAGGCAATGATAACAACGTGACCTGTCCAGTGAACAAGTCTGTCTCCAGTTTTGAGCAGGCATTTTCTGAGATGGTGCTTCCGTCAAGGAAGCCAAGTTTGTTTTGTATAGCAAGGTGATATCTCTTACATACATCCATTTAGCACAGTCTGTCATTGCCACAGGTGCAAAGACAAGTTTGTGTAAAGCAATAACAAACTGTGTCAAATTCATCTCAGCAAAAATTCCCATCCTGCACCAAACACTAATTTAACCCTTAACATTTAAACAACATCAAAAAGTTGGATTGTTTGAAGTGTCCTTTAGCTGCTTTTAATTTCGAATATAACACATCCATCTCTTAACAGGGCATTTGACTTGTGAATGTCCATTCTAACACACGGTATGAAAACTTGGCCCACTGATGAGGAGATTGCATCCAAGCTGTAATCACCAGGCTTTCCCTAACGGGAGCTATATGCAGGTCAGATTTGCAGGAGCTCCTCCCAGGATAATTAAAGCACTGAGCTGTTAGGATTTTTTAAACAAGGTTTCTGGCCCTTTACAAAACATGTGTGCTATATATCCTTAAACATGACATGTTTTCCTCAAGGAGTTCCTTGTCAAGAATCTTTGTATTTAATAGCGGGTGATGATGAGAATATGCCCTAAATGAAACATAATTGAAAATGAGATTATGTAACTTTACTTCCTCAGTAAGTAGACTTTCCCTTGACATATTGTAGTCAGGTTTTGCATTGAAGTCTTTAATGTTAAGCAAACTGACAAATACAAGATTTCTGTGAGAAATTAAAAAAGCCCACCGAGGTCTGATTTACATCTGCTGGTCTTCGGCAGCAGGAGGAAGCAGAGCTGTGTTCCAGAGGAGCAGACTTGAAAGAATAAAATCCAGTGGGTGAGGAATTAAAAGAAAAGTTAGTTTAGAGTGAAAATCCTGATGTCACTCAAATAAATCAGACATCAAAACAAACAAGCTTTAATTTACTAATTACCCTATTGGCTGTCAAATAAAATTTTAGTCACTATTAGTACAGCTGCATACGCGCCTTTGCAGCAGCTCTTGAAGAAAATGGACAGAGGTTTTGTTTGATTGTAGACAGTTAAATGGAATGTGGGGGTTTTTTTCTATCCAGGCTTAAGAACATGAGGCAATATTTTGCCTGAAGATTTTCATACCCTTTCAGCAGCAGTCTGATTAGCTGATTCTCCCATTCAAACAAAAAATAAGCGTTAATTTACAGTTTTGAATAACACAAGAGTCCCTACACTTTAAATGTCCATGCACTGTCAAAACAATAATGGAGTTTGTTGCTTACAAAATACCCACTTCCAAAAACACTATAGAGAAAAACTGGTGCGCTACTCTTTCAATGGACCCAATTTTTTGTTGTGCTTGGTCTCTGATTCTGCAAGTGATATTGCTGCTGAAAAAAACGGTGCGTTGGGAGGTCCTTTCTTATTTATTCATTTTTTAACCCTTAAAGACTGGC
Organism: Agapornis roseicollis; assembly: GCA_002631895.1. Classification (NCBI taxonomy): domain Eukaryota; kingdom Metazoa; phylum Chordata; class Aves; order Psittaciformes; family Psittacidae; genus Agapornis; species Agapornis roseicollis. The sequence goes on along the minus strand of NDXB01012306.1, from coordinate 15,291 downwards.
AGTTTGCACCACTGAGCGGCTATGGTAACAAAGTTATTCTTTTCTGGTTGCAAAACTGATAGGAGGTAACACCAGTGAACAGTTTCACTCACCGTGTTTATCATAAACATGCAGCTGGCTGGGTTTGGTTGGAATAGTCTAGGTTTCGCTTGTACAGCTCCTTTTCAGGAATTATGCTGCTACCTGCTCCACCTTTCCCGTCTTTGACAGGGGGAATAACGCTTCTGTCCTTGAGCGCAGGCCACGTGTGAATTAAATGATCAGTAAAAGTAATTACAGTATCAACAGGAGCTAAGCTTCTAATGCTGCTGTTCCCATCTCAATTTTCAGTTAAACCAAAACACTTTCTAAAGTGTCTAGGGATGAGGCTTAGGCATCTGATATTCAGATTAGAAATATCTTTTTGCTGGGGTGGTCCCCTCTGGCCGTGTATTTAAATATATATCCAGGTGGAAGGAGATGCAACTTTGGGTAGAATAATTGCTCCTGCTGTGCTGTGGAAGTTACGATAATGCACTTATGGAAATCACAGCCATAGCAGCTCAGCAGTGTTTGAATGGTCAAGGAGAAAAAGAAATAAAACAGCTGTTGATCTTTGAGCCAAACAAATAAAAAGCACTAAGATTTTGCTGCTGCAGCTTGCTGACACAGGTCCTGCACCTGAGAAGCTGTGATACACTGATCAAGCCTACACAAGAGGGTTCTTGATCTGAACGCCGTTGCACCATGTTAGATGAAAGGAAGAGGCAGCCTCAATACAGAGGGTCACTGTCTTACTCCCCTATCTATGGGGCAGTTCAATGTGGGACAAAAATTCTTTCTGACAGGTAGATTTGCACATCTGCATCTCTGAACACTGCAAGAGATGAGTAGACTGACCCTTATGGTTTCTTTTTAATATATTTTCATCTGCTTAGCTAGGTTTGTTGATTAGATGTTCACTGTGATTCAGGCAGTCAACAAACCAGAATTTTCCTTGTATGAGAACTGAAGAAGACCTCTACCACATATTCCTTAGTAAACAGGTAATTCCACCAGTCTATACCCTTTCTTACATTGTGCATGAAAAATTACTGTTTCCTTTGTCTACTGCATGTTCACTTCATTATCCTAGAAGGTTGCACCTGAGGCTTAGAGATGAAGGAGGGCACAAAGAACAGCCGAAGGCAGCAGAGTGCAGCCATGACAGCCATGGCCCCTCATTCCCAGCAGGGTGAATGCCAAGACCATCCTGCTGAAGCTCTCCATGTCCAAACCATGTGTTTTACATTTGTGCAGTGGTAAATACGGGTGTATGTGAATGGAACAGCAAGTGCTCTGAAGCATTAACAGACTGGGGAGCTGGTACCTGTTACTGAGGAGCTGGGGGCTCCCACGGACCTCCTGGCATCAGTTTTGACCCTTAATGTCCCAATTGAGGTATATAGGACATGACAGTTCAAATAACTCCAAACTCAGGATGGACTGAGCCTCGTAGGCACAGTTATGCAGAACGAGCTGGGACAGCCTCTCTCCTCAGGCTCCACACCAGGCGTATGACTACTCGGGCTTCAGCCTGTCAGTAAGGGGTAAGGGGCATGGACTGGGGACCTCCAGTCAATGTGCCCAGGGTTGTTCTGGCCCTGAGGCTGGCTGGCAAGGGATGGCCTATGTCCATGCTATTAAGCTGTCCCTCCCCCCAAGGCAATTTAAAAGGATGAATGATTGATTTCTAGTGCCTGGAAACATTCTTCAGTACTATTTAATTTATTAGTATGGACAGAGTTAATGTGAACTGACTAAAAACCAAGTCCAGACAAGGAGCTGCAGTCCAGCTGTGGAGAAGGAGCACCATCAGCCACCCACAGCCAGGAGGCAACAGTAGGGGGATCAGAAGTATTGCTCCAACTTATAACAATATTGCTGGTTTGCTGTGTTTGCTGTTCGCTATTCCAGGAAAATTTAGCTTTTATCTCCTTTTGGACTCAATGGCTGTGAGTGGAGAAATATTGCCACATCTGAGCACTCAGCCATGTCATCAGGTTTCAGGGTTCCTTTCATGGGATAGAGATTGAGCCTACATTATTTAAGTAGATGTTTACACCCAGCCACCCATATCTCCATGCGCTAGATTATTGCTGCATAGATTCTGGAATAAATCTACATGAATCAGAGAGCCATTTTTTTCCATTTTTGGTAACTAAGTTATTTTAAAAACGTGGAAACCACACTTATCTCTGGTCATATGCATGCAAATCTTATACAACTTTTAATTAACAGAATGGATGATTCATGATGATGGAGCACAGTTTGCCAATGACATCAAACCCTAGTATACAGCTCCCTCCATTAGCATAACACTTTTCAGCAGCCCGAGTGGAGTCCTCTGGCCTTTCCAGTGAAGCTAACACTCTAATTTTTCTCTTATTTGTGCTAGCCTGTTCCTTGTACTCTTCTTATCATGCACATATACCATTTTCTAGCCTGATTCTTCCCTCTAGTACTTAGCTGGAGGCTCCTCCATCCTAAATCACTGCCTATAAGCAAGGATGAAGAATTAATTTTGGCTGAGATTGGGAGGAAAGTTTTGCAATCTATCTATCATCTATCTATCTATCTATCTATCTATCTATCTATCTATCTATCTATCTATCTCCTTCCTTCCAGGGTCTTTTTGTCCAGGCTTTGCTCTGTTTTTTATCTTATCCCCTGCATTGCTTTGTCCATGTATCCCCAGGATCCTGGTTTTTCTGTCANATCTATCTATCTATCTATCTATCTATCTATCTATCTATCTATCTATCTCATTCCTTCCAGGGTCTTTTTGTCCAGGCTTTGCTCTGTTTTTTATCTTATCCCCTGCATTGCTTTGTCCATGTATCCCCAGGATCCTGGTTTTTCTGTCAACACCTGAATGTCCTGTCCCATTCTGCATGGTATATTCTTTGCTTTTCTATTTCCCATGCTTACCAGTTCTCACGTAGCCTTATAGCTTAGAGAAATTGATGTAAAATTCTTTTCCCATTACATGTGGCTCATTTTCTTTCTATGACTGCTGCATTTTCTACTGCTTATCTGTATTAGTATGTAAATATAATTTCAAATTCCCTTTATTTAAAAGAGGGGCAGCTAGCACAAGTGGCCAGCAGAGCTATTGAAAAGCCACCACAGGACATACATCTATGTGAAAGAATACACTGCTTTTTGATAACGGTAGTTGCAAGGTCATTAATGGCAGGAATAGGAGACAAACAGTGTTAATAATAGGCTAGTGGGGAACTGAAGGGACTTCATGCTTCCCTTGGAAGCTTTTAGGACTTTTTGCAAATCCTTCTCTAACAGGAAAGGGATGAGAGGACTGGGAGATTTCCTCCACTCTGGGTAGTTCTTTGGTATACCATAGCCAAAGCAGGATGCTGTAAGGATCAATGTTTTCTAACCTGGCCTATGAATATTTTATACATTGATCATGGAGGAAACAGAGCCACCTTTGTCTGCCCTCTCCTACCTGCAGACCTCCAAATTCAGAGAGGATTTAGATTATATCTTTCAGAGTAATTGCAGAGATCCTCACTCAATGGGGAAAACAGAGGGATTATAAGAGATGGAAGAAGGCAACAGAGAAAGTTATGGTATGTTTCCTTTGACCCTTTCCATGTTAAGTTTTAGTATTCACAGGACTCATCCACCTGGATGGAGATAGGCAAAGTGGCTCATTCCCATGTGACTGTGACCCAGAATTCTGCTCAATGAAATAACTGGTTTAAAAACTTGGGAACAGAATTTTCTCCAACAAGAGTTCAATTAAGAATGTCGAGTACTTGGGATCTGGCTTCTATTTCTGCTATTTACAAGTTTAATTTAGGTTGTGTTAGACCTCTATGAACTTCCAAATAAGCAATTGTGATCAGCTGTTCAATGACCAGCTGATCAAGAGCGGCTTGATTAATTAGGGAAGAAGAGTAATTAGCTTGTCAACATTTAAACCCCAGAACCCTGTAGCAAAAGGGTACATCGAAGGATTTCTATCACCATATTTATTGACCTTTAAACCCTTCAGCTCTTCTGTCGTTGATGTTTAATCGAGTCACTTAGGCTGTCAGGCTAATAATTAAGATAATGAAGTAAACTAGGACCTCGCTTTACTACTTTGTTATTCTAACACTAATTTTAGAATGCTAAAATTAGGTTCACTAAAAATAAGACATTGTGGGTGGGTTTTTCTCCTAAAACAATTGAGCTTCTGTTACTTCCCTCTCAAAACTATTAAGACATTATTAGATTTCAAAGAGGTTGTTTTGTAGGAAATGTTAATCATCATTTTTATACTGAAGAAAGATTGGATTTGCTACTTGTTTACAAACACATTTCTAAACATGAAGGGAAAATCACACTTAGGGCACAATAAGTGCATCAGGAAGGTGAGTCATTTTGTTTTTGGAAGGACATCTCCAAAAATCAAAGTCATTGCGGCAGAAGCGATTGTTGCTAAAATGTTTTAATATTATTCTGATTGAATGGGGTGTCTGCAAGGACAATTCAGGTTCTTCAGACATTCACCTGAGCAGGTTTTTTTAACCTTGAGTTGCTCATATTTATTTTTAAGCATGATTATGTTTACTAAATTTCAATGTGCTCCAACTTTGGCTTCAGATACTGTTGATATAGGTGCAATTTATTTACTTAGGTTATTGGTATATCTGCTTAATCTTATAATCATTTTAATATATTTGTATTTTGGCCCAGCTAGCAATATGCACAGATAAAATCTGTGTGTGACTTTGCAGGAAAAACACTACTAGAATCAAATTCTGAGGAGAAATAGAGAGCATCTAAGTATGCTTTTAAAAATATTTGCTTGACATATTTTTAGCAAATCACTTTCTGTGAAAACCTGCCTCTATTTTGGTTATATTTGCAGAATTTTTTTCACACAAAAGCCCAGTCTCTTCTGATACTCCTTCATGCCCAGAATGCTAAATCTATCTATGAATTTTTGCTGTTGTTTAAAATAGAAGAAATTTTCTTCTCCAATCTAGATAATAACCTAGATATTAATATCTATAAGTATATATATTTATATAGATATATAGGTATATATATCTTTATCTAGATATAGATATAGATATAGATATATCTAGATAAGAATCCAATAATGTACCCTTAATACCAGAAAAGAGTTCTATGAGATTTCAGGCCATGAAGAACATTGAGAGATACGGGTTTTAGGAAAATGTATCAGAGACTGTTTTGTGTATAGGAAAATTGTGTTTCAGTGAGATTTTACTTAATGGGAACAACAGAAAATAAATTCCTTACACTCATCTCTTCTTCATTTTAAAATTCTCTGCTACACCACAGCAGTTTGACCTGTCAGCTTAGCAGCCATAAAGAGGCCTGGCTATTTTATGGGCTGTCAGGTCAGCTATTGCTAATTTTACTTTTTCCTCCTGTTGAGAATAATAGTTTCCTGAGGTACCGTCTCTTCAGAAGGAATAAATCCTCTGAAATGGAAGCTGTGACGACAGCCTTAGATGTCCTAGAGCCTGACAAATTTCCCAGATGATTATTTTGGAGCGATTGTACTAGATAGGGGAATAATGCTATCGTTACTCAGAGTCTGTTGAAATCCCTCTGCCTCCCAGCCCCCTCCTGACTTGTGATTTCATGCAGTGTGCTATGTTTAACAAAAAACTCCTTCAGGCTGAAACTGTATCAGTTTTATTTGTCTGGTAACCACTGTGCACACATTAAGACACAATACAAACAACAGCAATGTCTTTAAGGCTGGAGCCATTATTTTCTACACTTTCTTACAGTGCTTAAACCTGATGGCAGCTTCAGCGTTAAATAATTCAGAGCACTTCTATGGTCGTCAATGGTGGCGGGTTGTACTATCTTCTGCGTCACATCTTTCTCCTTGTGGATCCCTGGCTTTGAATGAGATGAAGTTTTGTTTCTAGTGAAAAGTTCTTTCTGGAATTTCTTCACTATTACTTCAGGCCATGCAGGCTGTCAAAAGCTTCATTCAGTAACAAGATTTTTATCTGACCAAGCTAACTCATGCTGACCTCTCCCCAGAGGCCATCCTTATGAAGGTACAATTCCCTGCATCACTGTTATCTTCTGACACATCAATTCCCATACTTTCCTTCAACATCACCAGCTCATGAAGCTGGTAGGCCGCACAGAGCATCAGCCTTGTGGGATATTTTTAGTCCACAGAATCCTTTTGTTAAACATCCACGAGTTCCTCAAGTTGCAGTTTTAGGGATCAAGGGGGTTCTGAGCTAGAGACAAGGGAATATCAGAGATAACCACAATTCCCATGTACACTGACTCACCCTGTGCTCATCAGGATTGCTTACTGAACCTCATGCTGCAAAATGAGATGTCATTTTGGTGCCCCGTTTTGTGGCTGCTGGTAAAAAGCACACGAGAGCACACATGCCTGGGAAAGCAATGTCTGCATGTCAACATGCCTGCCGTCAATGGATATCTCAGTTACGCATGGCTCTGGTGGAATATATAACAGAGTATTATTCCCAGTACTTCCCATACAGAGAAAAGATCTTTTGTGTCATCAAGTGTACCACACACAGATCACAGAACTGCTGTAGACAGTGGACTTGGGGGTTGCTATTTCAAAATAAGATATACTCCTATAGAAATACATATCCATACATATCCCTTAATTTGCAAGTGTTCTGGTATTCCACAAATGATAAATTTTGCAGGTTTTAAGAATTTTGCTTCTGCAGGAATGTTACATTAAGTCCATACTTCATCTGCATCTCCAGATTATTGCTCTGATAAGCATTCTCTCCACTTACTAAATATAATTCTGAATTTGCCCTTGACAGGTACCTGGTAGCATCTCTGTTCTCATTGAAACAGATGCTGCACTTTACTTTGGTTTTTTTTTCTCTTAGAGGTTATATTATCAGGGAATCTACTACTTCCATCCAAACTTGCAGGCTTTTCCACCTAGCACTGGGCTAATCTGCACCTCATTAGACTAAGCTTAACACAGGAGCCTAGTCTCTGACCTCCATGCAGTTGAGAGCTGGTTGCATCACTGGTTACAAGGGAAGGAGGGTTGTGTTTGCAGTCCTGCTGTTCTGACTCCAAATAACACAGATAATGACATATTCCCTGCCTATGTGTTGCATATATACATAAACACAGCCTCACACAGAGGTACAGGAGGTACTCATCTACACTGAGTAGTGATCCTTCGCATCCTTGCTTGCACAGTGAGTGTGCAGTGCCTTCAGGTGCTCCCTGATCCCATGGCTGTGAGCTCCCTGTCATGAGAACCTCCACCCACCAGCACACACCTCCTGTGATAACTCATCTGAGCCTACACCTCTGTGCCCTTGCACTAAGTCTTTGCTCCCAGACACAGCATATTACTTCAGTTCTGTGGTACAGGCAGGGAACCCTGCCCTCCTGTCTGCTGGACTGACCACACAGATGTCCAACTATCTCTGCCACCCTCAGGACATCAATCCCACACTGAATTCCCAGTGCACCAACAGTTTTTATGCCTGGATAAAAGCTGTTTATTTTTGTCTCTTGGTGACAGCTACCTGCTGCAAGATGGCATATGCCTCATCTGAAGAAGGGCTCTCCTGACCTCCATAAATCCCAGAAATGTCCTCCTTCCTCTGTCCAAATAGCTGATGACATGTTCTTGGGCAAGACTGGACTCTGCTCATCTCTGGCCAGGCCCCTTGGCTCCGCTAGAAAGAAGCAATTGAGGCCTTGGCCTATGGACTGCAGAGTGGATGGGGAACTTCCCATTAACTAGCATTGTACTGGCTTCAGAGTCCTGTATAGCAGAAGGGACTCAGACAGTGGCACTGTAATGTATAGAAGCAAACTAGCTGTAAGCTCTTTCCAAAATAAGTCTTTTTCCCATGTTGCCCCTTCCCTTTGTTGCAAAGAGACACTGTAAAACAAACGTTACTACTAGGAACCTGTCGCAGACTTGCTGCATGACTTCCTACTTAGTCAATGTCTCTTGACTACCCTATTAAGGCATCTCCCTGGCACTAGGCATAGGCACTTGCATCCTGCTCTAGATGGCAGTAGTAGGACAAACAGAGACACGAAGCATTTGTCTTCAGTGTGTGTCCTACCTTGGAAATGACACTGCAGCAATGCTTAAGCCTGTATTTAACAACGCACATGGAAATGAAAACTTATTTAGGTTGCACTGTCAGTATGCTTGTAGGCACACTAAGATGAAAAACCTCACTATTTCTACTTATAGTCAGAGTCCATTTCTCAAGGCATATTAAGATTCCTCTTGCTTGTTATCTTCTATAGAACATAATTATATGAGCTCCTCATTAGTGGATAAATTTCTGTGTCTGATGCTGCTCCACTCTGGGCTTACTACAGAAGGCTTAAACTGCCTGCACACTGGGTTGCAAGTAGCACATGCTGGTACACTAGTGACTTGGGTTAGTGCTGGTTCAGCACTGCTCTGAGTAACACTGCAGGCACGCATCCAGTCTCCTGTATTTGCATTCCTGGATATTTCAGGAACACATCTGAGTTACATGCTTCACCGCAGCTGTATTGACTCTGAAAGAGAAATGATGGCCTTAAAAAAACCCCGTGTCTCTAACTCAGTGAAGGGATTTCCAGATTCTGAACTGAGATTCTTTAATGTCAGAGATCCTACAGATTCCCTTCAGCTATTCAAAAGCTATTCCTTTTGTTTAGAAAACACCTTTATTAGACTCTAGGTACCTCAGAAATATTTTGCCATGAAAAAAACTTCAAGTGACTAAGAACTTTGAAGGAAGCCAGAGGCTTCGCCACAGATGCCTTTAATCTGAGGAATACCTATGCTTTTATTTATACATCTATATTATATATATGTGGGTATGTCTGTGCATACACACATGAAGCTATCTATTTAGAAGGATTTTAAATGTATTCATAGTTTTTCTTTTAATATGGATCCTTTTCTTACATTTGCACTCATTGTACTTAAAAAATTAATAAATGAAACGGTACTAAAATTTACAATACAAAGTTTTTAATCTTACACATTTTAAAAATAGCTGCTTTTCCCTTTGTGGGAATGCAGTGGCATCCTGCCACCGCCTATGCACACAACTGCTTGACTCTGGGATTCGCTAAGCAGGCAAAGCTGAAACACAGTCTAAATGACTATATGATTCAATGAATTTGACTTGAATGTATGATAACATAAACACAGTGTGTATGCAGCTGATGTGTCATAGGGGATAAAGGCTTTCCTAGCTACTACAGTAGCAGCACTGCATTTTCCTGACAACAGCATGATGACTGCATTTTTGGATGTTTGAGTAAAGAAAGGGTTTGTGTGTTCAGGGAGTGCTTGGTTTTCTCTGGAATAGCTGGATATCCTGTAGGTGCTGAGCTCAGCTTACGTAAGATTTTTCTCAGAAGGCAAGCTCAAAGTTGGCTTTATGTACACAAGTCAGAATTTGTTCCCTCCTCTGTGCCAAATCCTTCATGCTCCTGTGTACCAAACTGATCACTGGTTTATTATTGTGAAAACAATAATTTGAGTCCATATTTCAGCTAGCAGTTTCTTTATTTCTTCCTCTTTTTTTCCCTCCTGCTTGTAGTTTACCAGTGTTTACCTCTGTGAAGTGACTTACTGCAGACACATATCCCTGGACACATCCCAAACTAGTTAATGGTACCCTTCCTACCCTGAATGATTCACCCTTTTCTTCCAAAATGAGAAGTCATTTCTCTTTTCCTCTCCTAAGGACTCTCATGTAGTGCTGCTGAAGAAAAACTATCTGCTATATTTAAATAGTATGATTGGCTATATTTCACTGGTGTTTGAACAGCCCTTTCAGGATGCTCCAGATGAAAGCACATAGTATGTATTCCTGTTGGTATTAGCTAGAAATGCCACAGAAAAACTTTATTTCAAAGTGGATGCACATATTGCTCCCTAAGCAAGTTTCTGGAGCCGACATTCAAAGGATCTTGGTGCTGCTTGTCTTCTTCAGCCTGCTACTGGAATACAAAGCCCAGCCGCAGTATCCTAGAGCAGATCAACTTCCAGAGCAGCCGTGATTCTCCAAGGGACAGCTCTCAGCCGAGGGCCATGACACTGCCTTGCAGGATCTTTGATAGAGGACTTTTTAAAGTCCTATTGCCACTTGCTAGTTCCCACCAACTGGACATACAAATAGAAGCTGCTGAGATTTTCCAACACAAGCAGGATTCTTTTAAGATGATGTCTGAGGGTCATGAGATTTTTTCAGAAGAAAGTTTCTGGTTAGCAGATATTGTGGCATCGAAGTTTTTTAAAATCTGCTAATCTCAACAATAGTCTCTCATGAATAAGAGTAGGCACTTCATTAAGTGGAACCATGGTGCCACGACGTCCAGCTGTGACTTAGCTAGAAATGTTTCAAAAGTGTCTGTCACTAATATCTAAACACTGTGCAGGGATTATAAAAATGCATGGAGAGCCACTCGGAAGGACAGAAGATCAATTCAGAGATGAGAAGTCATACCGTATTTCATCAAGTATAATTCTATTCATTTATTCAGTTGTAGCCCTTTGCCAGCCATTGTAGGAAGCAACAAATGTGTTATTCAGAAAACACGAGGCTCCTCCTAGAATAAGTGAATAGCACTGGCTCAAATCCCACTCAAAATTTCTGGGTTCACCAAACAGCGTCCCAAGGGCCCTCAGAAGACAAGAGCTCCAAACGTGAAAGTGCAGAGGTTATGCACCAAAGGGAGACCCTTCACTGGGGAAATGGTGCTTAGCTCAGGAATGCGCACCCTATCATGTCTGGGGCCACACGCTGGCATCCCTTAGAAGAACATCCCTGCAGGCAAGTGGCCCATTATTGCACCACTTCCCCTAGGCCGTTCAGTTTTACAGGCTTAGTGTGACTACATTTGACCTGCCTTCAAGTCCTTGAAAAGTGCAACTTCCTCCTGTTCTGCCAATTCCCTGCCTGAACCAGCCATGGTAACCCTTTGGTGCACACAGAGAGGTCACACAGCTCTGCCTCTGTCCTAGTACCTCTTCCCTTCACAAGCTCTGTTCAGTGCTTCTTGCTCGAGGACTACCACAGCTCCCCTGGGAAACATCCACTACAGCACAGACCTTTTCTGCTCTCTTTCTTCCATCTGTTCTTCTCAACCTCTCCACCAGTTCCGCGTTTCTGTAGCAGAACCAGTGTCGCAGAAGCACTAGTGTTTTTCATTCTGTCTTTCCCTGAGCGGCAGGCCACTGCAGTGTTAGCAGGCTTGTACTGCTGAGTGCTTCCAGCACATCATGTAGAATTATGTCTGTCTGACCTGGTTCACCTAATATTTTTCCTGCAGGTTTTGGAAGGAAGCAAAGAGAAATCAGTCTCTGTGACTGTACAAGACCTTTTTGCTCCATTATCGATGGTAGAAAATCTGAATAATCAATGAACTGCAAACTCAAACAAGTGTTGAACCAAAACCATGTGCTCGTAATGTGCTCTGAAGTTCAGGAGCACTCAGGAGGAGGCAGAAGAGCAACAGGAGAACCACAGGGCTGAGATCTTTCCCTGGAAAATGTGATGTATTGCCTTCTAAGTGGACATATCACAGGACAGTCAACAAAAAGCTCTCAGAAAGATCTCCCTCACTACATTGCAGCATTGGTTCAAAGGAGGCATCTTATCAGATCTCTTTGCAGGTCCTGAGAAGGCACAGCAGGTGAAGCAAGCACATGGCACTGCTGGCTCACACCAATGAAACATGTTTGTTAAATGTCTCTTTTCTCAAATCCTGAAAAGATATCCCAGCGTATCTCCAAAATTCATATAAAGATCAAAAGTATTTAACTCAGGCTTGGTGTAATCTATTACAAAAAAAAAAAAAAAAAAAA
>NDXB01012305.1:29685-46771 GCA_002631895.1 Agapornis roseicollis | reverse complement strand
TCGCAGGAGGGCTGGACTAGATGATCTTTCGAGGTCCCTTCCAACCCTTAGGATTCTGTGATTTTAACTCCTGCTTTAGACCAAACTTTAGGTACCTAAATCTCCTTTTGGCTGCTCTGTACCTTAGAAGATGCCTAATTTCCAGCAAATTTGGGATTGTTTCAAAAAATTCCTCCATCTGTATTTCAGCCTTTGGCTAGAGAAAGCTTCATAGATGTCCTCACCTGTAGCTTGGTACGTCTTCACCTACTAGGACTTTCCGATTTGCCCTCCTTCTTCAACTGGCCTTCTTCAACTGGCTTTTGAGTGCACCAATCTACTGAATGTTCTCAGAATTTGCTTGATGGATTGAATTTCTCACTAGGCTTGGGAGAAAAAGGATTTTTTCCTATTTGTGTCTTAGTTGTGTGAATTAATGAAGTATCTATTGTGTTTGGGCTTTTGGAGGAACAAGTTTAACTTTCCCACTCTAAAATATTGGAAATGGGGGTGTGAACCAGCATCCATCACTTATCAGCATGTAGGCAAGTTGCAAGACAGTAACCCTCCATACCACTGAAGAAGAAATACATCTTTTATGGGTTTTTTTGAAAGAAGACAATCCCATTTCAATATCTTACTATTATTTCTTTCTTCTACATTAAACAGGGTATCAGGATCAAGAACAAACGTGTTCATGAGGTTTAAAACCACAATGAAGGATGGTCTTTTGATGTGGAGGGGAGACAGTCCCATGCGACCTAACAGTGATTTCATTTCCCTAGGCCTTCAAGATGGAGTATTAATATTTAGGTAAACTTTTTCTCCTTATTTGAGTTGCACACAATACACTAAGGGCTCAAAGGAATTGCCACAACATATCTACTTTTCTTTTGGTACAGTGTGTGACAATTATATCCTCAGGGTTCTGTTCAGTGATGGGTATCATTATTATCTGGGGAAGGATGTGAGTTGAAGAGGTAATGTGCTGCCAGCTTTGCCTCATTCCTGCCCCATCCATCTTCTTCTCCCTCACAATTTTTAAAACAACCATTTCTTAAAGTGATTTTCTTAAAGTCACCTTATGAGTATACAAGTACTGCCAGTTCTCCTCCATGCCTCTTGAAGCTCTTGCCATCTCAGTTAAGCAGATCAGGTATACAGTTTACAGAGAGAGTAGGAGTCAATGAAAAACCATGCTAACATCCATAATCACTGCAGGCTCACCCTGCACCAGAGAATGCACATGGGAGCAGGTCTTCCACCTTCTCAAACCCCCAGATATCCAAACCCATGACACAAACCCAGCTATCACCAGGCTTTGTTACTGTCACCATCTACAGAATCTCTATATTATTCCTTCCTTAAGGAACAAATAATAATACTGTCCAAAAGATGAAACTGGGGAGTGTTCAGAAATGTTGGGCCAAACTTGTGTTCTCTGTCCAGAATCGCTTTCTCCCTTGCAGAAACTTAGGCAGACTGTAACTTTTTATATAGTGCTTTTCTGGGACTCCTGCCTTTTGAAAGCCCTGTCTTTCCTCATGATCCACTTTTAGGTTGTGTAAGACAAATACTCTCTTTCATGGACACCCCTTTGTCATGGGGAAAGAGCTTGTGTGCCCTTGTGAGGTTGGGAGCTATGCTGGTGGTGGCTTATGCCTCCGGTAGGGTCTCCCATGCCAAACAGGTCTCAAATGAAGGGTCAGACAAAGTGTGTTCATAGGCAGGATGGGCTCACTAGCCTTTGGGCAACCATTCTAGGAGATGACAACTCTAACTTCAAACCCGGGCAGATGGAGCTTGTATAGCCCTGTAAGGCCTTCCCTCTAAGAGAAGGATACTCTAACCAAACCTACGACTGGAGGACTTTGCTGTCACTGTCCAAGCTCACTAGGCCCTGGCAGATAAACCTCAAGTGTAAAGAGTGGGGCCAGTTCCCCTCACGCTATGCCTCACCTAAAAAACCCACTGCGCAGCCCAGAAGGGCTTACCCATACTTCAAAGCCCTGTAGTGACAGGTGAGGGATAAAATGGCAGGTGATACGCTGCACTGGAAGCCGCAGACCCAACCCTGCATTCAGGTGGTTCAGGACATTGGTCACTCCATAGCACTGTTGCCTCCATTGAGAACTAACACAGAATTAGTCTCGAGGAGAAAAGACAACATAAAAAGAATCACACCCTGCCTGTACCCCCCAAGGAGACCTTTCAATGTGCTTTTTGCCTATCCCACATTGGCCTTTTTAGTCATCAGTGCGCTTGTAGTAAGCATGGTTAAAAGCCCTTCCCTAATCTTTGTTTGTGAAGTCAAGCCATGATGAAGAAAAATATTGAAATAACCAACTAAAAATGCCATCATTATTATGGATTGTTGTGAGACATTGTTGGTTAATCATTTAAGCTAATTTGAAGCTGTCTTTTACATGACTTACCTGGTTGTTTTTTGGTACCATGGGCCATGCAGACAGGTCACACATTTCTGTTTAAATTAAGTTTTAAAAGATTTTCTGTGGTTAACTTTGCAAAAACGCTAAGTTTCCTCATTGTTTTATAAACAAGGACCTGATTTTGCAGAAACTGTGCATTTTTTTAAATGTCTTTGAGAATGCATCCAGCATATGTAAAGTGGCCACTCCATTGTGTCTTTTTTCTAGGCACAGTGCATTTGTATTAGGGTTATTGCCATCCCCCAGAGATGAAGATACACAAAAGTTTTAGACTGAAACAGCTGAATTATATTGAAATAACTGCACCTTCCATACACATGTAGGCAGGTGAAAAATTAAGATCCCAAATTAAAACCCTAATGAACTATCCCTGCATACTGAAAGGAAGCACTGAAGAAGTTGCTGAAAGGACAAATGCAGAAAAAAAGTATCATCTTATTTCAGAGTGAGTGATCTTCATGCTACCTTTCCACCTTTTGAGAGGTGAGGTGAGGAGAATATCAGTGCTTTGAATTGGTCGGAAGCATTTTCCTCAGCCCAAAATCATATGTCTGTGTTCTGGTACAGTTTCAAATTCAAAACATACCTTTTCTCTCCCTTTTAATATGGCCTAGCAGAGTAGGTTCTCTGTACACTGTAAGTGCTGCTGTAAATCCTTTCTGTTGTTCCCTGCGTCTGTATAAGGTTATATCACTACTGTAGGGGATCTCCTTCCATTAGGGATATTAATCTAATTTTTGTTACCAAAGGTCTAACATTTAGATACAATCCTGAACACCCAAACATTCTGTAGCTCTTGATCTAGACTGGTATCTGCATCCTGGGTAAAAGGAGATACTTGCTGTCTGAAGAGGAAGCAAGCTTACGACCATTTTGTTCATGAACTAACATGCTGCTCTCATGTACCTAACCCTGGCAATGAACTTAATTCCAGGTTCAGCCTTGTTTGAACAGACAATGATGTTTGCTTTAATATCTCTAGTTTGGTACTGGCTGAAGGCCAGCAGTGGCTGGCTCAGGCTAATTGACCCTGCTTATTTAGGCAGCTGAGCACCCAAGAGCTCACTGTGCTGTAGCATCTCCTTCCCCTTCATGAAGTTTGGTGCAAATTTCTGGGACCCAGAAATTAAGATGCCTAAGGGTAAATATGATAGGGACATTGCATCTGCTGAGTAATTTTAGTACCAGCAGACCCAAAGAAATAATCTGAGCTGCAACTTCATGATTATCTCTGAGTTTGCTTATTACACGTTGTCTTTTCTAACATCACACATCTCAAGTTATGGTTGGAAATGACCTTAAGATCATCTATTTCCAACCCCCCTGCCATAAGCAGGGACACCTCACACTAACCCATGCCACCCAAGGTTCTGTCCATCCTGGCCTTAAACACTTCCAGGGATGGAGCATTCACAACTTCCTTGGGCAACACATTCCAGTGCCTCACCTAAAAAATTTCTTCTTTATATCCAATCTAAACCTCCCCTGTTTAAGTTTTAACCCATTACCCCTTGTCCTGTCACTACAGTCCCTAATGAACAGTGTCTCCCCAGCATCCTTATAGGCCCCCTTCAGATACTGGAAGGCTGCTATGAGGTTTCCAAGCAGCCTTCCCTTCTCCAGGCTAAAATGTCCCAACTCTCTCAGCCTGTCTTCATATGGGAAATGCTCCAGTCCCCTGATCAACCTCATGGCCCTCCTCTGGACTTGTTCCAACAGCCCCATGTCCTTTTTATGTTGAGGACACCAGAACAGCACACAATACTCCAGGTGAGGTCTCACGAGAGTAGAGGGGCAGGATCACCTCCTTGGACCTGCTGGTCACGCTCCTTTTGATGCAGCCCAGGATACAGTTGGCTTTCTGGGCTGCAAGCGCACTTGTCGGCTCATGTTCATTTTCTCATCTACCACTGCCCCCAAGTCCTTCTCCACAGAGCTGCTCTGAATCATCTCTTTCCCCAACCTGTAGCTGTGCCTGGGATTGCTCCAACACAGGTGATCCAACCCAGGTAGATCCATTATAGGTTGTCTGCTTATTTGCTCTTGTAATAATTTATTTAATAACTGTATTTGCAAACTCCCACTATTTTCTCAAATTAGGCCAAAGGTCTGTAGGTCACTGACTTTCATAACCTCCTGGTTTGGGGACGAGCTGCCACTCAGAGACCCCCTTCTTGCTCCCATGGGACAGTAGTACCCTCTCTGACTTGGATAGGAGTGAGTTTTGCCTGTTGCTTCATGAATGGCTCTGAACCATGGGGTCTGAGCCATGAGGGGAGCTTGGGGGGCTGAGCAAGTGGGGCACAGAGTAAGAACATCTGAGCAACCTGGCAGCAGCTGCTGTTCACATGGGAGGCAGTAAACTTTACATTTTCTCTTTAACTGTAGCTACAATTTGGGCAGTGGCATTGCCTCCATCATGGTGAATGGCTCTTTCAGCGATGGCCGGTGGCACAGAGTCAAGGCTGTTCGGTAAGTGGCCATGCTTCATGGGAGGTATTTTGGAGCTGCCCTGCCACTAAAGGTGCTGGCTGGCACGTTTGGATGCTGGTCAGATGTGAATCACTGCAGCTCCACACTCTCACATCTCTTAGGAGTTGAACTGTTAGCAACTTGGCTCTTGCAGGACGATGCACACAAAAATTATTGTATTAAAGGTGACAGTGCCAACTTGGCACAGCTCAAGGCAGGTTGCCAAAGTCACACAGGGCTACTCTGAGTCTGTGACAGACATTCTATTAAACCCATGCCATTTGGGTTAAGACTATTGTTCTTTAATGTCTGCGTTTTGAAATTCCCCAGTGAGTATTTTGTGGGCTGGCATAAGCAATGGAGTATGGACAGTGTATGCCTACTTTTTCTATTTGGAGGAGGTGCAGACATTTTGCAGGGAATATATAATTCATATTTATAGCTCATTACCTCATGGGAGGCAAGTATGCTCAGCAGGGAAAGCATGCATCCCTCTCTTCGTGAGATGTATCCCTGGAAATCGCAGGGTGACATTAGCACAGCTTGTTACCAAACTCAGCTAGAATAGGAGCTCATCAAGTGGTTTTTCTTTCAATCTGGTTATTGATCATATATAAAATAGAAGTGGCCTAAAACCTCTACTGAGAAACAAAACTGCTTATAACTGTGTTTTGCATTAGCTTTTTTATTATCCATTTCTTCCCTTCCGTTGAAGCTTCTGCTGACTACTTTTTATATTAAATCTGATTTTTATCATGTCAGAACCTGTCCATCCTCCCCTTTTGCCCACAAGTGTAATTTACTTCTTTCCCATTTTTCTTTCTTTTCCTCAGATGTGTCCTACACACTGCAGATCTCTGACATCTCAGTCCCCAGAAAGAAATAAAGCACCCTAAAGGGTCTGGGTTGCTTTAGCCCACTGCTGTCTGTGGGTCTCCCCAACACCAGTCCCAAGCCTTTGCCATGAGTCCTGCCAAGCACTGAGTCAGCCTGGTCTCCTGGCAAGGAGGAGATGCTGCTGCTCTTCCTGCCTAGTTATAGACTGAATATGTGAGAGTGGTTTGGGTTTTTTTTGTTTCAGGGATGGACAATCTGGCAAAGTAACTGTGGATGATTATGGTGCCAGGACTGGTAAATCCCCTGGAAAGATGAGGCAATTAAACATCAATGGAGATCTCTATGTAGGTGAGTGCTAACCCTTCACATTCAGGACTCAGCTGCAAGGCAGGGCATTCCAGCTCCATCCATCTCAGGGTGAAGGCTTCACATGGCAGCCTTTGGTCCTCCACAGCCTGGGTGGAATGGGGGGGACTGGTATGAGAATGGATCAGCATCACGGGGTGCTGTGGTATGCCCGGCAGGTACATAGGCAAACAGCAAATGGCAGGTGCAAACCCTACACCTCAGTGGGAACCTGAAAATAAGCTTATTTAGCTCCCAGTTAAAGTTTTAAAATTTATTATCTCCTGTTTATCTCCTCTGTACTTTCAAATGCTTTAAAGCTGTATTGAAAAAAAAAAACCAACCCAAAACCATGAAGAAACCTGTACATTAAGATTTACCTCTGAGGTGCTTTAGGAAGGTTGATGGTGTTGCTGGGTGTGCAGGCTACTAAGGAGGAACAGGCACCCTTGCTGGTGAAGAGTTTCTCATCACTGCCTTTTCCTCAGGTGGCATGAAGGAAATAGCCCTGCACACGAACAGACAGTACATGCGGGGCCTGGTGGGCTGCATTTCCCACCTCACTCTTTCAACTGACTATCACATCTCGCTGGTGGAGGATGCTGCCAATGGGAAGAACATCAACACGTGTGGGACCAAGTGACAAGAGAGGAATCCTGGTGCTGAGGACCTGTCGTGTTCTTGTGTGTGTGGCTGACCATGAGCTGGCTGCCTCAGCCCTCTGCAGCCAGCCCATGGTCACCATCTGGGAAGGTGACAAAGCCAAAGGGAACCTCCCTTAACCCCTCAAAAAAAAAGAACATTTTTCCCTCTTCTCTCCTGTCCTTTCCTGACAAAACCAAATCGAGTATTTTGTGTATGAACCGTCCCCTCTTCCCAGTAAGTGTTTAGGTAGTGCATTGGTGCAAACAGCAAAAAGATGTATGATGTTGCAAGTAGCTCAATGACTGTTCTGGTCCTTAGGTTATATTTTGTAATATCTGAGAAGGCAGTTTGAAACACCTGCATTCCTCCGACCCTGCAATGCTACAGTGATTGCTGTTCAACAAATACACCATCAGGCAGTGTATCCGTGCATTCAGATGCACAGCAGTCCTCCTGACCATGCTCTGATTTAAAATTTAAAATTACGTTTCATCCTCTGTAAATAACAGCTACAGTGACTGGTTTCAAAATATTGTTGTTTGTTCAGGAGGAAAGCTCTGAAAGTCTAATTTTTTATTACAAGCAACAAAATCAATGAACCGATTTTGTAGAAGTAATTTTATACTTGTATATTTTTTATAGCAGCAGCAACAGACCTGCCTACATGGTATAACTTCTAACACTTAGGTGTACTATTAGCTCTTTGCACACTTTCCTAAGAATAGCGAAGTCACCTGTGGTTTAAATTTGCTATACAGGACACTTAGTGTCTGTATTATACAGTTCTGATGGGGATATTTGTGTGTTACGACCAGTTTTAGATCTCACTCATTTTGTTTTGTAAATTTTGACAGTTTAAGATTGTACATTATAAAGCTTTCCTGGCTTAAACAGATTAAAAGATTAGAAAAAGAAAAAAAAATAGCAATTGCTTGCTAGTGAGTATTATAAATCACTTTTTTTNGAAAGGTGCAATCTCAGCTCCTTTACAGTCAAAGCGGGAATGAGCATAATTTAAAGTTGTTCAGCATTAAAAAAATTAAAAAATTAAAAAAAAAAAAAAAAATAGGAATTGCTTGCTAGTGAGTATTAAAAATCATTTTTTTTTTTTTTTTTTTTTTTTCTGAAAATGGGAAAAGGATGTGCAAGAGACCTTGGTGGGTAACAGTCCTCTTAGTATGTTTTCTAGGCACTGGACCAACACTTATGCAACCTTGATTGCCAAGCTGTAATTTAAGCAGGCAAAAAGAGTGCTATCGAGACACTAAGGAAATGGTCCAGAATTTCATAGTTTGGAGATTTTTCTTCCTTAACCCTTTGTTCCAAGAGGATTAGTGCGCCATCAGGGGCTGAGGGGAAAAGAGAGACCCACTGTGCGGTGGAGTGTACCATAGCTCACCACGTGCTAGAGGCATGAGAAGCATGAACTTCTGCCATGGTGCTGGCTAATCTGAATGCTGATGAGTTAAAAGCAACCTTTTGAGGAGGAGATTAGGAGGTTTCTGATGCATTTTACCTTGTCCAGGGTGCTCCTGGCTTCTTGGAAGCTAAAACATGTCCTATCTTCACGTGACTCTGAGCAGCTGCAGGCTTGAGTGGGAAAAATAATAGGTCATACTAGAGCACATGCAAATAACTACCAAGAAGACCTCAAGTCCTCTCCTGCACACTGAAAGGGATGACATGATCACTTAGGTGAAAGATCTTGTGCTCCTTATAGACACGGCAGTCGTGGTCAAGAGGTATAAAACAAATGCAGGCACTTCTTAGAACTAGAGAGGAGCAGAAAAATATATGATAATGCCAGAATGTAAAGTGCACCTGTGTGCTGCCCACTGTTCAAATCATACTTCAAAAAACTGTCCATGGCAGACACGGGCAGCTTGCAAAGTTGTTAGAGACACTCATGGCTCTCCTCCCAGGAGAAGCAGAGTACTTTTGGTTTAGGAAATCAGTGCATGGTTGAGAAAAAGCAGGATAAAGTATACACAATCAAGATGTGGCTTTAAAATGAAAGTAAATGGAATCTGATACCATGAGATATACAGGGAAAATGTGCAGGGTCTGATAAGGGGTGAAAACTGAAACCTTCAGAGGCTGAAGGTCTTGCTGGCTACCCACTGCCTGAGCCCTGCAGTGGTGTCCAGACACAGCCTGTGCTCAGCTGTTGGAAAGGGAGGACTCACATTTTATCAACTCAAAAGAGTATCCCAGATGGCAGTGAACTGTCCCAACCTGAGCAGGGAAGGGAGATCAGCCAACTGTACCCCTAGTCTTTGGGACCTGACGTGCTGTTGGGGACCTGACGTGCTGTTGGTGACAGGGGAAAACACTGGTCCAGAAACAGAATGAGCCTCCACTCTGTCACATGTGCCTCGCCTTTCCCACCCTTTCATTTCTGTCACAGGGTTTGCAGACTGTTTCCAAGATAAACATCTGGCAGGAGAGGTCTCTATTTTAAGATAATTTACTGCAGAGTAACAGGCATTTTAGTTCAAGGCCATACTTCTCCAGAACAAAAGCTGCTCTTTGAGATGCAGGGTAGGGGAGGAGTGGGTAGGAAATACCTCTGTTGTTGTGTAAAAAGAAGAGCGACAAACTGTAGCTCCCCAAATGCCTGTTTCCAACTGTGTATCACCACATGGGAATTTGGAGCTGGCGGCATCACCCTGCTGCAGCACAGACAGAGCACAAGTAGCAGAGCTGCATGGTGCCAGCCAGGCGGGGGGGAAGGGGGGGGTGGGGCGGCGGGGGGAGAGCAAAGATGCTGTAGGGTTTGAATCTTTTAAAGACAAAGTCCTTTCTACATGCTGTTACAGTCTGAGAAACTTCTGAAGAGGGAAGCATCCCACATCCACATCTCCTGTCTCCCTGGCGAAGCTTGGGGCTGGGTGAGAGGCAGGGATTTATTCTCAAGGGGTTAAGCATCAAATAGGTAACAGAAACTCAGGAACATCTGACCATATGTGGAGGCTTGACCACCCCTATTTCCCTAAAGCTGGGCCAGGGAAGCATTGCTCAAAGGTGGATAGCACGTGGCAGAGTGCTTAGTCATTTTCCCAGGAACTGCCGTGGGTGTGCTGCTCAGTGTCTCCGAGGCCTTTTATTAATCATGTTACTTATCGTTCAAGCCATATCAGATGCTCAGCATGACCCTGGTGCTGCTACAGTAGGAACTTTTGCCCACTGACAAAGCCATATCCTTTCTGTCACAGGTACCTGTGCAAACCAGCAATGAAGCCAGCAGTCCCAGGTGTTTGTGTCTTTGATTGCAATTTAATCCCCTTCCCAAAATTGCAGCTTTTACCTTGCTTCCTGAGTTTCCACATGAATCCCAAAAGGCAGCCCCCTCCACTTTGTAAGTCTAAATGCCCACCTTGGTGCCAGCCTTGGATGGTCTGAGTTAGGCTTAGTGCTGAGCACTGGTTGTTGGACAGAGCTATTCCTTTCTTGCTTCTCACCTTGCTCAGGACACAGTGCATCTTGCTGCTCTCCACCACTCCTGCATCACCCTCGGGACCAGCTACTTGGGAGTCAGCAGCTGGGTTTACTAAGGTCATTCTGAAGCAAAATAAGGAATTAAAAACCCACCCCAAACCCAGGGTTGTGAAGCTGCCTATTCCCCACTGGTGCATTAACCTGCCACAGGTGCCTGTTAAAAGTTACTATTTTGTCAGCCAGGCTTTGATTTTGAACTTTTTCATTCTGTTCATAAAGCAAAATAAGCCAGGTGGGAAATCATTCCAGCTTACTATATGTACAGCTACCTCCACAGCAGCATCATCCCTCAAGGGGGTAATCTCACTTTAGAAGACTAGATAAACTGCAGCTGTGGTTTACTCATGGAGGGCAGCAGCCACATCCCATCAGCCAGATGTGTCTTTTTATCAGCATTCTATTTCTTGGTGTGTATGTGCACACAGTGGAGATTATCCTTCTCCAAAGCAGTAACTTACTCTGATGTCTTAGTCAAGGCATCACCTGCACCAGTGAGCACATCCCTCTGTACTGCTCCATTTTCCTGTTGGTTTGTCACTAGGAGCACCCCTATTCCCCTTGTCAGACAATGAGATGTCCCCACTCCAGTGTTTGGGTGTCTCACAGATGAGTAAACAGCCCAGTGCAGGAAGCTCTGTGAGCTCCTGGCTCTCTGCCCTCCAAGGACAGGACCCGAATGGTCCATGAGTGCCCTCTTCCCAACCTCTGCAATGGAGACGGCCTGGCAGCTCTGTGACCGACTGTCCCTATTTCTCTCAAATATCCGTTCACTGTCAGAACATTTTAGTTTGTTTATTGTGCACAATAAACAAAGATGACATTGTTCCTTTCCCCCTGCTTTTTCTTTTTAAGCTTCCCTCAGTCTTCCTTTCTAGGAAAACAACAGCGTCAGTTCTCCCAGCACCCATCCCCACATTATCATGTTTTCCAGTTCCGTACTGTGCTGTTACGTATGAGAAGAGCATGGAAGAAATGGGGCTGCTGAGCACCAACACCCCAGGTTCAGGCTCACAAACCAGCAGCTTTCCAGCCTTCTTTTTTTATTTTGCAGACCCTTAAATTGCAGTGGCAATAGCGGCAGCATTAGTGGTCACTTTTTCTGGACATGGTGGAATTTTCCTCGATTTTCCTGTCCTGTGAAGACACTGGACAGGCATAATTCAGTATTTCATTTACATTTCCTCTTTCTTCCATTTTTTTTTCTTTCTTGCTACAGCTATCAGCAAAGCAGAATTAA
This sequence comes from Agapornis roseicollis, assembly GCA_002631895.1. Lineage (NCBI taxonomy): Eukaryota > Metazoa > Chordata > Aves > Psittaciformes > Psittacidae > Agapornis > Agapornis roseicollis. The sequence goes on along the minus strand of NDXB01012305.1, from coordinate 35,308 downwards.
AAAATGAAATCATCAATTTATCATGTTTAGGCAGTTTTCATTCAAAATGATTTTCCTTACCAAAACACATATTGCTTTTTTTAGAACTAACAAATGCTCATACACAGATTCTCTGCAACCTTTACTTATGTGTTGAGATTCACCTTTTTTCAGTTGCAAATCTGGAGAAATGCTGTATGCTAATTCAACGGCTGGTGCCACCTTAGGAGCAGCCAGCACTTGCAGAACAAGGAGAGACAAGCAGAAAATAAGGATGCATGCTGGAATGGGGCCAGGAAACACAGATGATTTGCATCTCTCTCCCCACCCTCCTCACGATGGTGAAAACTGGGGCAGTCTATGCCCTCTGTCATTACCCAGCCTTTGAGTTCAGCTGCTGTGATTTTCTAGCATGACTTATTTTCTTTCAGCAGCCACAACACTACATGGAACTCATAGTCTGTGATTTTAATTACCTTGCAGAAATACTTGTATTTGTATTTCCCAAGTACCTCATAAATGCATCCCAAATTAAAGGCTCCAGCTCACAACTACCTTGGTGTATTTCACCTACAGGGACTGTGCATTGTAATCATGACATGGCAGGTACTGTCAGCATCTCATATCTGTGCTGGCTTCATGACTAGACCTCCCCTTGATTTGACCTGTGGGTAAATCTGCACAGGCATGGGGTTGCACAGCTGCGCATCCCACAGGCACACCCTGCATGTGGATAAGTCATGTGGGGGAGCATTTGCTGCAGTGGAGGGGTCCTTTTTTGCTGGGGCAGGGGGCTGGTGTTTGTGGAAGGGTCATACTCACCTCACCTCTCCCAGAGCCTGAGCATTCAGCTGCTCTCACACACTTGCCCCATCCCTGCCAGTGTTCAAGGCCAGGCTGGCTTTGGGCTACCTGGTCTAGTGGAAGATGTCCCTGCCCATGGGAGGGTGGTAGAACTGGATAAGCTTTAAGGTCCCTTCCAACACAAACCATTGCTTTGCTCTGTAGTAGCAGAGCACAGTCTAGGCTAACTGGTCTGGACCCACTGCGGATGTGACAGCTCTGTCCCTGCAAAGAAACCAGCTACTTTCAAGTTCCTTTGTGCTGCAGTCGCATGGGTACCTCCATGCCAATGGACAGTGATCCCCAGCTGGCCCTGAGCTGTGCTAAATGCCAAACCCAACTGGTTTTGTCTAGTTTTACCAAGATTTGTACAAGCTCTAACTGAACAGCTTCCAATATCTTCAAAAGACATTGCAAAAGCATCATCCTTTTATTCCTTTTAGACCTGGGCCCCGGATTATGAAGTGAGACCTGTCTTGAACTTGTCCCTGGTGTTCTGCACTGGCCAAAGCAGTTGCAGGGTTTGCAAGCTTCAGCTGTGTGGTTTCACCTTTGGAACAATCAAAGCTTTTCCTGATTTCTACAGCTCTACACATTTCAGACTTTTTACAGCAGTATTCTTCAATCCTGCTTAAATGACTTAGTACCCTTGACCCCACACCTGCCCAGTGCTCAGTGGAGCTAACACATCATGCCTAGTTGCTGTCACATCAGTAAGCTGCACTGATGACTCTTTGGAGATTGCTTCTGAAGAGCTGGATAGAGCAGTATGCCACCATGAAATAATGATGGCTTCATGTGACATGCTGTGATGTGGCACCTGTCTGTGTGCACACTAAGACTGCATGTCACCCTCCAGGTCATCTGTGGTTAGATGAGCCACAAAATTCCATGACTGTTTCTAGGACCAGTAAGTGCTGTGACATAAGTGTCCTCAAACATAAAACCCATGTTACAGTCACCACAGGAACTGATCATTGCCATTCCACTAAAACACACTGAAGCCTGGGCTCCTCCTTCATGCCACTACATCCTTCATTCTGGAATAGCAATGTCCACCACACATACCCATCTCCAGCAGAGACCCTCTGGCTCACCTCTGCAACCTCTCAGCCCAAGCCTGTCGGAAAATAACGTCTCAAAACCCCAGCTATGTTAGAGCCATAAGCCAAGGAGGACATGGGTAAGTCAACTGGCCTTCTTCCTATCATCACATCGCATGTCAGGAACAATAGGGCTTCAGTGAGCCACGTATGTACGCACTACAGCATGCTTGCTTTGAGAAGCTGCTCAGAGAGTATCTGCATTACTACCCTCTCTGTCGATCAAGAAGCCAAGGCTATGCTTGCCAGATCCTGTGGTTATTTACTCTGGCACAAAATGAAAATACTTCTGTTTATAATGGAGCATGAGCAGAATTTAACTCTTACTTAAAAAGAAACATGCAAGCAAGGAATATGAAAACATATAAGAGTGTAAGAAAATATATTTATTAAATTTCATGGCAATACTATGGTAAAATTGTTAAATACATGCGTATCTTTAGACACCCTAGCAATACAACAGGAGTTACAACAGCCAAGCAAACTAGGTTTAAAATATATGCAAAATTGATATCTTAGGTTAGGTTAGTCTTAAATGTCATCTGTCACACTGGAATATTATTTCCCCACCATGATCCCACACTTTCTTTTTCAAGCATGCATTTGTTTAACTGCTTAGCTAATAAATTTTCTTGTGGATACACTGCTGAATCAGTATTTTATTTGGTATGCTACAACTTCACTAAAGTGCCTTGTGATGATTTTGCTTAAATTGTGAAGCATTTATGCAATATTGGACTTGGAAGCTGGAAAACTTTAGTATAATTCTGCAACAGAATTATGTTAAACGACTGATTAGATTTAGTGTGTTAGGAAGATTATTTTGTCAGCTTGATTTATTCATTTATTCTCAGAATCATTTTCTACAGATGACTATTTCAAATTGGCAAACAATATTTTCACTAGTATTAAACAAAAGTCCATTAAAATCTTTGTAAATACAGAACATAAAAACATCTCTAAACAAATTATTTATGTTGTAAAAATATGGTATAAAAAGACCTAAAAAAACCATTGAACCTGTTCACAGTATATATTGTGAAAGTTACAGCATTATAGTACAACATTGTTTTGTTTTTCAGGTGACCTGTATGACTCCATCAACTCCACTTTTTTGCGTGCCACAACTGGGCTAAAGTTCAAATTACTGTTACCTTTGAGTAGGATTTCAGAATGGATTCAGTTACCTTTTTTTTTTTGCTATCCCCTGTGTTAGAAACTTCTCTGACATGCTATGAAGCATAAAACGTTGTCCATCCCAAGCCATTCTTGAATCACATTTAATGAAATATTGACAAAGTGATGTTCAAGGATTCCTTTTCTTATTGTATTACTACTAAATGTATGAGACCTTTCCAGTTTCTATTTTACTTTGCTCTGCTTGATCAATTTCTTTTTTAATTTTTCTTAGCTCAAATAATGAAAATGAAGACATTTCATTTTTTGCTTTGTTCCTGGTTAAGTTTTACTTACTACATTTTGCCCAACATGAAACCAAATGAGTTGGAAAGATACTGAACATTCTCATGGGAGTTGTGCATACTCTTCCCCTGGAGCTTGCTTTCATGTACCAACGGTCAAAATGCAGGTTTGGGGCCATCCAAAAAACCTACCTAAAGATTTTGTTGGGTATCACATTAAAAAATAAGCATGTCATCTGCTCTGCTGCACCACAAAGTCACCTGGGCAGTGTTGTCACAAGAAGAGGGTGAGACTGCAGAGGGATTAACCCCATCCTCTCATGTAACACCCAGCCAGTAGACCAGCTCACCTGCAGAGAGGTGCTGAGTCACTGCCCTCTGAAATCAAAAGTTCTCTAGAGACATATATTTTTGTTGCAAAAGCAGAAAGAATCAATAGACTTTTTTTTTGTGAGGAAGAAGCATTGTCATGTACCCTGGGACAACTGGTAAAGTTACAGAAACCCCTGCCAGTATCATCCAAGGTTTGTTTGCATACTATGCAAAAAGCAAAGAAACACTGGCAATCTTAGAAACACTGGGGGAAATCCAGAGTTACATGAGGGAGGGGAGGAACGAAAATTGTTATGGAAGAAACTGTTTTCCAGATTCTAAGGAAATATTTAGAAACTCAAGAAGCACGAGGAAATTTGTTTTAAAACTAATTTCTAACTAAAACTAAACATTCTGAATCCATGTCACTTGGGGTCTGCAGCTGTTTTTCAAGGCTTCCTAAGGAAAACAGAAAGAAAAAGCCAAAAACAAAACTTGCAAACTAACAACAGCATCTCTGAAAATCAGCCACACAGTGCACTGCTTAATGCACATCAGCACAAAGTCTGTGTAGTGTGTTGGGAAAAGGGCAGACAGCAGCTATTTCCTCTAGACAAAACTGCATCTCAGTACTCACATAATAAAATATAGTGCTCAAAAAAAATTGCTTTGGGAATTGCAAGCCAATTTCCTCTGCAGTGTGCACCTAGGTACCTAATGAGGTAAGTACATATGTGCACAAGTGTTTAGGAGTTTTCTTAGTTTTAAAAACATTAATGCCATTTGCACTTAAGTCTTCATCAAAGAAGACGCTATTTACATAGGAAGCTCTTGATAGATTTATGGTGCATGGAGCCTGGTTAGCAATTTGATTCTTTAAATAGTTACATTTCCCTATGTACTTCAAATTCTTTACTATATTTCTATCTACTTGTAGATATACAAATATTGTATTTACAAAGCAATACTTGTCTAAAAATAGAGCATACACTTTCTTTTTGCCTTTTCATAGTGATGGCTAAACACCTTGTCACTCCAATGAATCCAATTGCCTTTACTTTTGCTACTATGTATGCTCAGCTGAGTGTCCTGGAGGCCAAGATCACAGGAAACAGGGCAGTTCTAAGCTTTACCCAGCTGAATGTAGCAAAACAAACAAATATACAATAAAGGTGGCTTGAACATGCTTTTTCAGAGCAGCCCCCAAACTTGAGGTCAGCAGGAGCTTGTTCCCAGCAAAGGAAAGCTCTGGTCCATGACATAAACCAAAGATGAACAAAAACGGTCCATTTGCTTGCCATGACGACAAAATGGCTACTGTTTCCCTTTGGAAATGATTTACCCATGAAAGCTGCAACTATAGATATTAAAGACAGCTACCACAGCAAATATCAGTCTTGGGTCCTAAGTCTGCCCATGCAACCACTGCATAGCAAGGGAGGTAATTCACTACCTGCCTGTAATACTAGCTTACTATTTTGTTGATATATTTACTAGCAGTTCTGTGAGGTATATCACGTGCAGATCTACCACCCCAAAATTTAATTTACAAAACCAAGATCCCCTTGAATGTCAGAACACCAAAAGCAATGAATATGTCAAACAGGAGAGTGCACAATGTTACATAAAATGTGACTGATGTTACATGTATACAGTGAAAAATACAAAACCCCATTACAAACCCCAAATTGTCACATATTACAGGCATGGCTCAAAAATAAAAAACAGCAGCACTGATGATCTGCTTCAGAAAGAAATTGCTTGGCATTAACACCCTGCATCTCTGAACACAGAGGACTGAAGCACTGAATTAGGAGTAATAGTGTTCTGGACAAAATCCCTTCCGGTTGTATCCCTTCTGGAAGAAGTGTTTTCTTTGTTGTTTTGTGGGTTTGTTTGTTCGTTTTCGTTTTGTTGTTTTTTGTTTTTTGTTTTTTTTTTAAAGATGAACTTTCTATCCTTCTA
>NDXB01012305.1:0-27439 GCA_002631895.1 Agapornis roseicollis | reverse complement strand
AAAAAAAAAAAAAAAAAAACAAAACCAAACCAAAAAAAGGAAAAGATTTGGTTAGGTCTTTATGGACACCCCTTTTGATCAAGCTCTTTAACATCTGACCTCTCACCACTGTGTTTTACCGTAAGAGACAGTAAATTAGAAAGCACTTTCCTGTAAGACAATGAATCTTGTGTGCCACAATCTGCAGTTTACACAGTGAAATGTTGCAATTACAGCTGCCTAAAGATGCAAATGTGAAAACAAGCATTTTCAAAGATGATTGTTCTGAACACCCCTTTAAACAAATAAATGTGTGTAATTAAAGCATTCTTTGCATCACATGACTTGTAAAGGAGAGGTAGAATTAGTAGCACTAAAACCTCCTTGGGGTTGGCCACTAGAGAAATCCCACCTCGCACTGCCAGGTGGGCTTTGTAGAGAAGGTCTTGTTGGATAGACACTGGAGAGCAGCCAGGCAGCAGGTGACAAAACTAATACAGTGAAGACCATCCAAAGGACAATTGTTCTCAGGAAGTTAGTACTACTACCTCTAATTTTGTGTGCCAAACTGCTTGGACAGTTAATGTTAGGAGAGATTTCCCCATGACTTATATGTACTGTATAGTGCAAAGACTGCAAAACATTAGGGGTAAATGGAGTATTGTACCACTTTGAAGCAGACCTGGAGCTGAAGCTATGAAATACAAAATGCATTAGTGCAATACATTAGGAAAGATTAACTCCTTAACCAAAAGACAGAAAAAAATATAGAGCATTTTCCATTAAAAAAATTAAAAAAAAAAAAAAACAACTATGCAGTTCTTGTTGAGGTTTAAAACAGTGTTAAACTTTTTTCCCCAAGTTTGTACCCCTGAGTCAAACATTGAATAAACATTGTACAGTAGGTACAGAAACTAGTGTCTAGTTAAAAAGCAACAGATTTGAATGACCATTGCTTCAGAAGTGTTAAACAGTGACAATACCCTTCCATATGGGAGAAGAAAAAAACATAGCACTCTCATTTGTTCTTAGTTTATAACTAGGTAAAAGATTTCAAGTTTCCAACCACATTGTTTCCTTGTGTTAGGCTGAGGTTTGTGATAAATGAAGCCTTCAGTAAGGAAACCTGTTTGGGCTGCATCATTTGATTATGCACAGTTTAGAACAACTACAATGAAGCAAAGCAATCTTTCCAAGTTTTAAGTTGCATGAGACCATTTTAATCTTGGAGCGCCGTGCGAAGGTAGGCAGAGTTCTCTGACTACAATTATCAGGAGCTCTAAACTCATTAACCCTTATATCCAATATATTTTACTAGAGTAATAACTAAATAGCTATAACTTCAGCCTCTCAGCCTTTATGAAAATGGAATATTAACACTTTCACTAACTTAAACATGGTAACATTCAGCTCACTAGAACCTCTGCTGACTGTCTCCAAGAATAGTTCATGCCTTTTGCACTTTTCTTCTTCCTATCTTCACAACAACAGGAATAAGAGCTTATTTAGAAGGCAGGTACAATGAGAACTCACTGTTAATCATTTGGTTTGTTCTGAAAAAAGTGGGTAAAGGACCACCCTGTGTTACTGGGTTTGGGAGAGTCTTCATCATCTTTTGGGGGAAGCAGAAACTGACGGGAATTGATGGAGCATGGGCTCCCAAAAGATGCATTTTCATTGTTGCTTTCAACTGATCCAGGAGAGTCTGGAGTGTCCATGTTCCAGGCATTTGTGTTTGCTTGAGGTCTGTAACCTGCAGTTTTACCCAAATCTTCCTCTGCAGGTGGGCAACTCTCTATTTTCAGAGCACTGATAGGCAGCTGCATTTGTGGCTTATAGCCTGCTGTAGTCACCAAGTTTATTTCTGGGTCCTCTTCTGGTTTAATTTGAGGCTGATACATTGACTGAATGTCAATGTAAACCACCTGAGATGACCCCACAGGTTCATCCACAGCGGGATTTGAGATCTCCTCTTCAATGATTGGGGGGCAATAGGACACAACCACGTGGTTCTCTGTTTCTGAGTCAGAGCCATCTTCAGGGACAATAGTGTCTGCTGCTGGGGACATCATCTCTGTGTCTTCAATCTTGGGAGCTGCAGATTGTGTTTCCACCACTTCAACACTATTGGGGGTGCATGGGTTCATTTCCAGTGTTTTAGGTGTCTTATTCCCCTGAAGCAAGAAAAAGGAGAAGGTGTACAGACTAAGTCAAAAGACCTGGAAAGCCTGAAAACAACAACTTGCCCCAATTAAACCAGTATGTTGGCTTGGGGCTTGCACTGCCATTAGTACAATTAATAAATAAATAGTTATCATCTTCTGGCTCATCACACATTCCTGTTAACATTAGAAGTATTTTAGCCACCTTAAAGAGACTTCAGGCCTTTCAGTAAGTGTTTGGAAACTCTTTCTCCAAATCTTGCATGTGGGTTTTGTATAACACATTCCAGAACTTTGTTTAAATGTGATGCCTCATTCCAGGTTTACTATGTTTCCCAGGAGGCTAGGGACACTGCATGTACAATTCTCCACACATTCTACTTCTCTTAACCCTATGACAAAGATGGGTACGTTAGTCCCATATTGTTATTAGTCCCATATTGTTATTGTGTACTGACACTTCTCATTAGTGCAGGAGGAGAGAAATCCAGAGTCATTTCCTAGTCCAAATACTGCAAGTAACTATAACAACAACAACAACAAAGCTCTACATGGTACCTGACAAAATTTAGTCAGTAACTTGTCCTACTCCCCTATGCTACAGAGCTTTTCTAGAACTGGAGCAAAAGACCCAAAGTTTGCAAGAGAATTCTTTATTTGCAATACCTGATGGAAGTTTAAAATACTACTTTTCAAATTAGGTTTACCTCACAGGTGTTCTTCTGAAACTGCAGTGCCTTACTGTTCTCAGGATTTGGGATCTCTGGATAAAATGTTTCTTTAATCCTTTAAAGAGGAAAGAACAAACCTTTAAAAGTTAGCAAACACTGAATCTAATTGTAAATACGCAAAAGGAATCAGGACATTGCCCTTTAATTCAGAATACTGAAGACATCTGGCACAAAGATTTACTGTGCTACACTTTCACTGAGTATATAATGAAAAAAACAGCATAATTTTTTTTTTTAACTGGAAACTTGATATGCCACGTTTACAAAAATTGGAGATGGGATGTCTACCTGAGTGTTTGTGCATGACTCACAAATTATAGCATGTCACCAGTTTGTTTTCATTTGGGAACTATTTCTAAGCAGAGTTCACATGGAGACAGGTTCCTGCAAAACCTTTTACATTCCTCTCTCTGACCTCCCTTCAATTCAATTTCTCCCCCACCTTCTACAATGTGTTTTTGCCATACACCTTTAACAAAGCACACTGACATTTTTGCGTACTTGGAGATAACGAAGAGTAACTAGAATAATGGAAAACTCTAGCACTGAAGCAAGCACATCCAGAAAAAGATCAGAACACAGGCATTTACCATTCCCTCTTTTGGTAGCAGAAGATGCTGGCCACCACTCCAAGCAGCACAACCACTGCCACAGGGATGAGAATTGCAATGATTAATCCTATAGCTGGGGGACAATAAAAAGAAAACACAGAAAATATATATCCAAAGTTACCAGCAATTTTTATGTCTTCTCTAACAATTCCACAGATTAGAGACAGTTCCACTAAACTCATCTAACAGTGGTTTGCAGTAACCTACCATACACTTCCTCTTTGCTGGAAGGGTAAAAGCCCATCCATAATCAGAGCTGATTCAGTGATAACTACATGAATCAGCAGATACTTCTCTCTGATTGCTTAATTGTGAAAAGCTTCATGTGCAATGCAAGATGGACTGCCACTGTAATTCTGCTCATTAAGTACTGGAATTGCACTTTCATGTTACTTGAGCTGGCCAAATCTCTGGTAATGGCCAACAACTCATTGTGCACAAACTGCACTGGCTTTTATATGGTTTAGATTGCTTCTATTCCCTAGGGTTTAGCTCTGGTATATTCCCACTGCCTTCCTCCACTGATGTTAAGTGCCTCAAGTTTGATTTTTCATGTATTTTAGTTGCACCCTAGCACTGTCTTTCATATGAAATATGTTCTTTTTGTTGGTGGTGGTCTTTTTTTTCCTTTCTTTTCTTATTCCCCTGTCAATTTTTTTTTCTAACTGTCTTTCTGGGTTTGTTTCTGTCAAGGAAGGGAAGGGTAAAACTGAATTCAAACCAGAGAGGCATCTGTTAATAATTCTGAAAGTGGTAAATATTTCCACAGTGTCTTTCTTCCCACCACGTATTAGCAGATATTCATGATGGGAAACCTGACAAAAACAACTAGCTGCTAGAGAACCCTAATGTATTTAAAAATTTACATTTCTGTATTTAAAAATAACCAACTAAATATATTACAAACTAGAAGGTAGGCCCAAACTTCTTAAATGGACCAGGAAAAAACAAAAAACCAACAAAATAAGCTCATCTTTGCATACATTGTATCAGCCCCTGTGCTGAAGTCTACTAATGAACAGGGATATTCAACTTACAGTCCTCCTTTGTCACCACATAGAGGCTATTTGGAGGGCTCAATCCACCAGCGGTGTAGGCTTGTAGGTCCAGTTGGTAACTCGTTTTGCCTTGAAGATCAAGTATTTTCAAGGACTTCTTTGTCAGGTCAGTGATATTCTTAACTTTAAGTTCTGGATTTCCTGTTTGTTTGGAAGCAGTAAGAAAAACAAAACTTTGTAATAAAGGACTCACAAAGCCTCAGCTTTAGCACGACTTCTTAAAGTCAGCATATGAAATCTGTGTAGAGGGACACTGAAATGAAGAATCCTAGCAATGCTGCTTGCTTATGCAGCACCAAACGGCACTGGAGTGTGCTGTTGCTGCAGGTTGGCTTCAGTTTCTTACGCTCCTGTGTGTCCTCTTATATTAATGTGAGTCAAGCTTCAACTCTGTGCTGAGATGACCTTACAAGATGGGTACTGGAAGAATTCACCAAATTAAATATAGCTATGTAACCTCCTCCATGTCTCATCTACCCAGGGTATCTGTACACAGGGAAGTGTGTCACATTGCCACTTAGTGAACGCATAGCTTTATGGCCTCAGTTAGCCAGGATTTTCTCCAACTTTTGCCTTACATTAAAAAACAAATGAGCCAACCACACAAGGAGCTGATTATTTCAAATGCCTTTGTCACAAATCAGGGGCCAGTTATGCCAGTGAGTAATGCAACTGAATTATGAATAAGGCTTTTTTCTTTCTTTTTTTTTTTTAAGTAAAATTAAATTATTTAAGAATAAAGAAGAGTTAAAAAAACCCAAAACAACCCAGCTNCCTTTGTCACAAATCAGGGGCCAGTTATGCCAGTGAGTAATGCAACTGAATTATGAATAAGGCTTTTTTCTTTCTTTTTTTTTTTAAGTAAAATTAAATTATTTAAGAATAAAGAAGAGTTAAAAAAACCCAAAACAACCCAGCTTGAGCAAGGAAGTTGTGATCTATAGGTTTCATTTACCTGATTCCAAAAGTCTAGGCTTTAAAGCATCTTTTTCACCTTTTGCAAAGGAAAGTCGATATCCCTCTAAAAACCCCTGACAATCTTCAATAGGAATATCTTCCCATTTTACCAATATAGAATCTGAAGAAGTTTCTTCTACAGTAAAATTTGGTGCACGTTTTGGCGCTGTAGGAAGAATTATGAAAGAAAAAGCTTGTAAGAAAACACCTTATAATTAAATGCTATATCTGTTAAGTGTTTCATTAGTTTTGTTTCAGGTCTAGCATTTTCAACTTTTTATCGAAATAAGTTTTTTCCCCTCACTGTCAAGAATATGTGAAAAGACATATCAGGTGGTACTACATAAATCCATCAGTCTGATTGTTTCTAACTACTGCAGTATTATCTATGAACAAAAGCTGAAAAAAAAAATTCTCCTTTGGCAGTCTTCTGCAGACCCATAAATGTAAATGTCTTTCTTCTTGCAAAAAACCCCAAAAGACAGCATAAACATTCAGAGCATACAAATCAGTTTTTAAAGGCTTTAACCCTGTGACTTCACAGCTTGTCTTCAAATTAAACAAAGTCCACATTCCTACCATGGAAATCCCTCTCAGCTTCAAAGAACTACTCTCAGCAGGCATCACATGTCCTTATTCCAACACCTGTATCCCACTGAAAGTGTTACAGCAGATATTGTGTAAGGCTGTGTGCATCAGGACTTAGTCTGACATTTGGCATTGATCTACCAGTACTGACCTCACGTTTAAAAATAAATCTATTTTTGTCTTTATGGTTATCTGATCAAAGGCAAATCTAAAGTTTTAGAATGAATCTATGCTCTTGTGAGCATAGATATGCAAAGTGAATATATTTCTCAATTCCTGATAAGTTTCTTTTGCATGCTTAATGCATTTTTAGTTTTCCAAAGTTTTTATCCTTTTACTTTGAAAGATTCCAATCTGTTGAGAACATGTATGGAAAAAACTACTGGAAAACTCTTCATTAGTTTTATAGAGGCATACACTGCCTAAATTTGAGTTTCTGGTAAAATTGCCTTAACCTCACCTTCAACTTTAACAATGAAATAAACAACAGCATTTCCAATGGCTCAGATTATATCAGCAACTCAGTTTACCAAGCAAACTATTTTAGCAGAAAACACATTAAACTCCAAAGTGAAATGGGTAGTTGTAATAGGACACAGTTGTGATGTTAAAGGGTAAAGCCATGTTCAGATACCTGGGATTAGATAGCATTCAGACATTAATGCATCTCAGGCAAGCAAAACCCAGCCCTGGATCAAACTGCTGTTGCCCAGATGGGGCTGGTATGGGAGGGAATTCAACTCTCAAAGGGGCTTGTACACAAAGATCTAGTTCTTATCTAAGAAGTGTTTTCAAACTGAAATGTTGTGGACACTTTTTATGTTTGCTGAGCTGTACCAAATGTGCTCAGAAGTTTACTTTGATTTGACAAATCAAAAAAAGTTGCCTCCTCTCCTGTGGAAGTGAACCCATCACTGTGGTTCAAATTATGACTTCAACACAGAAGACCACTACCCTCAGAGCAAATCTCTGTGACACTCTGTTGCACCACAGTGGCTGGAGAACACAGGGTTATTGCAGGCTGGGAACTCAAAGTGGATGGAGAAATGTATTAGAACTATATACAGAAAAATCATAGAATCATAGAATAGTTAGGGTTGGAAGGACCTTAAGATCATCTAGTTCCAACCCCCCTGCCATAAGCAGGGACACTTCACACTAAACCATGTCACCCAAGGCTTCACTGGCCTGGNAAATCATAGAATCATAGAATAGTTAGGGTTGGAAGGACCTTAAGATCATCTAGTTCCAACCCCCCTGCCATAAGCAGGGACACTTCACACTAAACCATGTCACCCAAGGCTTCATCCAACTGGCCTTGAACACTGCCAGGGATGGAGCACTCACAACCTCCCTGGGCAACCCATTCCAGCATCTCACCACCCTAACAGTAGTACTGTATGGGGATTGTGGATTCAGTCTTCTGCCAACACCTAGCTGAAAATAGACACCATGTAAATTCACTTTGTAAAAGATCCTGAATGATAAAATGCACTTACGTAGCTCTTTCATATACCCCGTTATGTTTTTCAATAACTGATATCCACTGGGTTTGCAGCCATATAGTAAAAAGTTGTATCTCACGCCAGGCCTAAACAGAGCTGCAAGAGAAAAATCACTGTGAGAATACTTCACTTGTGATGAGTGATAATTTTAGCTTTCACATGATGCAGATTTAAATATGTACTAAAAAACTAGAAATTCTTAGGCCACAGTGTATATACAGATACTATCCCTACTTGTAATTCCTATAAAAGCTATGCCATTAGATGCGGTTTAGGAACAGTAAGCAGATCTAGCTTCTAGAGAAATTTTGGTTCTAAAAAAACAGGATTCAAAACAAACTACTCAAATTGCATAAATTGCTTTCCACGGGGAAACACAAACTGAAGTTACTAGAAACAACAGCCTTCTTTTCCTCCCACAGCAGCCATGTAGATCCTGTCGCCTCCTCAGAAATACAAACGCATTTTGAAATAATCAGGTTTATTACAACATTGCTAAATAAGAAATCCAGAGAGTTCCCAAAAGTGTTAGTGAAGCACTTGAGCTATGAACTCCAGGCCTGAACTGACTTTGCAGAACATGCTAGACATCAAGTTTCTGCTTCACATGTGCAGAGGTGGAGGTGCTTGGTACTACAAAGTGTAAATAGTTTACCACTTTCTGGGATTTTCTGAAGCCAGGGCTGTATCCTACTTTCAAGATTTTTTCTAAACAAGATGTCAGTGTGAAACTCTACAGAAGTCAAGTGGGTTTTGCAAGAGTTCAAGTCCAGCCTGAGAGATTCTTCTGGCAGGACTAAGCACAGAAGTGTATTTCCCAGCTTAAGCCCAACTCTAGCAGCCTAGTAGCTCCCACAGTGTGCTGCAAGAAGCATCCCACAGAACAGCTCAGAACCACAGCAATACATCACTGGACAGACCTAGTATTGTCTGCTTAGAAAAAGCAATCTGGACACAGTGTTATAATTACAGGCAGGAAAACACACTGCCTCACCCCAATTCCTACTCTCCCCCAGATTTGCTATGTAGACAGCTCCAAGTTGTTTTTTTTTTTTTCTCTAATAGAGACTTAAAATACTAAACTCTTCTAAAAAGCAAATATACAGCCTTTTAAACAGCAGAGAAAAATCTCACATCTTTCTTGGGTACTCTCTTTCGTCTCTGCTTCTATGAGTTCCACCACAGCTGAGTTTCATTTGCCTGGTCTGCCTACCAGCATCTAGAGACCTGGAATGTGCCCTGTTACAGGAAATCTCAATTGCTGACAGCAAGCCAACACATGGAGGTCACACTTAAAAAAATCTGCCTCATGTAAAAACAACAAATTACTCTTCCCTCATCCTGAGCACCGCTGTTCATGATTAGAATTCAAATAAAACCCCAAACCCTAGATTAACCATTACGAATGAAACTGAGTCAGGAATTCGTGGGTGTAGTTAGAAGAGGTAATTTCAAACCAGTTAATAAACACAGAATGAGAACAGTTAAGTCAAGACCGATATTTGGATTTGGCAAGGCAAATATAAGAAATAAAAATGAACACAGTACCAAGAAGTTAAATTATATACACAAGCATACAGCTATGGAACAATCTTTAACCTATTGCATTGGTTGCTTTCATTCCACATGCTGCTCAGCCTCTCAACCAGAAAGACTCAAAAAAATTACTTCTGACCTACCAGACTTTATCACTGCATCTGTTGTATTTGAAGGAAATTTCTGCCAGTCCACAGTACAGGGTTCAGCCCCAGATGAATGACACCATTTTACAATGTAGCCACAGGTCATATTAGGGTAAGAATTCCAAGAAATATAAATTCCATTCCCCATTGCCATGGCCCGATCTGTTTTGACATTGTCTGCAACAAAGATGACACAAAAATCCATCAGAGAGCAGACACTCTGAAGAAAGCTTCCCAGCCACAGTACAAAAGATTTATAAACTGCAGTCATTTCTAAGAACAAGAGGTGTGCTCCTGGTACTGTGAAATTTGAAGCGGTGCACTCAGCTAGGCTTTCTGAAGTGCTGGAAATGAGATTGTAGCCTGCAGCAAATCCCTTAGCCAGCCTTTAGTGTGATGACGAGAAACTCTCTAGCTCGGGACTGGCTTAAAAAGCACTTTTTCAAGGTATGGATTTGCAGCAGACGTCAGGTTCAAATCTGACTTGACACCAATTTGGCAGCAGCCTCCAGCTATAAATTCCGGCTGTCATTTCATCAAACAGTTTGCTTTGTGTCTCCTTCAAAGTGTCTTGCTACCACTCGCCCGACCACAGACAACCATTTTTCACCACGAATCATCAGCAAAAGTCAAGTCCATGGTGAACTTTATGAAGGCTTCAGTCTACCAATGGTAAATAAAAAAATAAAATGAAAAAAAAAAGCAAGTTTAGTCTGCTTTTCTTGATTCTGATTATCAAAGGTTTAGCTGCCCTTGAAGTGATCAGATCTGGGAATGACTTTTGATTCCTGCAGCTTTTCTCCATGGCTGTCCATCAGATGGGATCCTGCTGAGCTAAGGGATGTTTTCCAAAGGCCACCACAACAGCGGTGGCCCCACAACAGATCTGCAAAAACAATCTCAGGGTTTCAGTTTTTCCTTTTTCAGTGTTCTCATTTATGCTCCCTATTGAGTCTATTATTTCATGTTATTAAAGCCATAAACTATGAGAGGCTTAAGGGAAAGGGCAGCTTTTAAGAACCAGTGCTGTGAAAACGTCAGTCTCACAGATGTGTGGATGTGACAGGACTGCCTGTTTTTAAATAACTTTAACATACAGCTAAGTGTACAATCCTCAACTAGCTTGCTCATGGTGAGAAAGACAGACATGATTTAAAAAAGTAAGTCAAATCCAGAAGTCTTTCAATACTTTTCCTTAAGAACTACTTCATCCAGTGAAACTACATTTCTATAATGCTGGAAAACAGCATATTTCTAATTATACTGCTTTAATTTTCCTATTTACAGGAAAGACTTTTAATTGACAGTGAGCACTTAATCTCTAAAGAAATCACAGATGCTTAAATATACCACACTCAATTTTATTTCCTGAGCCAGATGACTAGAAATTCACTGAGAGAAGTAGTGCTCATTTTGGTGTATGTACAGCTGCAACCTAGACTAGCAGAAATAACTACAAGCACTACAGTACTAATGTGGCAAGGCAGCCTGTAACAGCCATGTTATATTCCCTGACTCTCTACAAAGCACTTTTCAGAAACAGTGACAAATTAATTCAGTACCCTTTGGTTGTGTTTTCAGTTTTCACAAAACCTCAGCAGGTCTCAAGCTTCAGAGCCACTGCTCGCTTACAGACATTAAGAGCACTTACAGACTGTACACAGGAAGCAGTCCGAAAAGATGTTTGAGCAGAAATGTCATCCAGTTCACCGAATGAGTCATCTTTCATGACTCCAGTCAGTGACTCAGATAATTCCTATACCGACTTGGGAGCAAACCTTCAATGAGTACAAGTTGGGTAATAGCAAAGGGAACCTCAGACACCCGAGAGAGAACTACAAATGAATGCAAAGCTCCAGCTGCCATCAGCTGCCCCACACCACAAACCTATTACAAAGACCTCTCTAACTCACAGAGTCTCTTTCTTTCTCTGTTGAAAGATCACTATAAAAGCATTTTCATT
Organism: Agapornis roseicollis; assembly: GCA_002631895.1. NCBI lineage: Eukaryota > Metazoa > Chordata > Aves > Psittaciformes > Psittacidae > Agapornis > Agapornis roseicollis. Next base: position 16,203 of record NDXB01012305.1, on the reverse strand, counting down.
CATTCAGCTGTTCCATACAACTACTTTTCCCTCCAAGGAGCAGACTGAGAATGGACTCTTAGGTATTGGTGTTTTGGAGAAGCAAGAGAAACATTAAGAACATGGGTTTCCTTCACATAGAAACATTTGTTTTTATTCTCACTGTGAATCTCAATCAAAGCACATACCCTCCTGAGAGAATGGCCCTGTCTTACCAGAACCTGAGCTGCAAAGCGGGCAAAGGTGATATCTGTTCTCTGGATTGGGAAGGAGAGGCAGCAATGTATATGCTTCTGGCAAACAACCAGAGAGAAGCCTCTAAACCTCTCCTCCCTGCAGAGCATCAGTTGGATCTGGAGCTAAATGTTTGGGCTCTGGGAGATTACATGCCTCCTGGTGCATAAGGAAGCATGGATTCTCAGTAGCCACATGTGGTATTAGCTTCTCACCCAGTTCAGTGTTTGGAGCAGAAAATCATTATCTGGCTCATCTATTTCCCTTTACAAAAGCCCACAGCAAGAGTGGCAGTGCTTTAATTGGGAAGCTGAAGTCATACCTCCTTTTCAAACAGTGGCTTCTAGCACAAGGATGTGAACACTTTATCAAGCAGTCCAATTAATATTTTACTGCAGACTTCAGAGGCACTGAAGTGAAAATTCTCTCCTTAAAAACAATACCCCCAAAATTTTATTCTGACTCTTTTTAGCATGTAACACTTTTCAGTGTCTCAAAAAGAACACACAGAAATAAACTGAGCTCCCTAAACATCAGAGATAAACACCAATGCTTTGAACCCTCATTCTTGCTGTACCTGGGAGATCCTTCAGGAAAGTGCAAATAGGTGCAGAGACTGCACACTAGCACCCTCATTTTATGCAGAGAGCACAATTAATTGTCAAGATGCTAGCCTAAAAGAAAAGCAGCAATTTTTTTTCTTCTCTCACTCAGTAGATTTGAATGGGAAAATTACCCAGAAACCAAACACAAACAAAGCACATATCTATCTTATTTTTTAATAAACAACCTCGCCCAGGTATTCCCAAAGCTTCAAAGATGTTTAGCAATCTGCTGGGAGTACCCACCGCTTGGAAGTTCCACACTTGTTATTCTCGAAGGAGGAGATGAGCCTGCATGGTTTTTGGCTACAACGCTAATAACACAGTCATTTTTTCCAAGTTTTATCTCTGTACTGTTTGATGGTTCCGTGACTTCTTTACGCTCCAGTGGTGTCTCTAGCAGGTAGCAGGACACTTCATGAGACACAATTTTTCCATTGGCTTCAGAAAGGGATAAAGGCTACAAACAGACCAAGAGTGCATTAAACCAGAAATGGAATAAACAACAAAAAACATAAGATAACAGGAATTTAATGTCCCAATTTACTCTAACAACTATATGGAACTGTGAGGCAGAAAAGACAACTACCAAGTGTGACTTTTGAGAATTAACATGCAAGTTTGTAAGTTTTTAATTTTCTACTGAGATGTACTAACAACTGAATACCCCATGTGAAATGCACCTCAGTGCAATGTTTCAATTATAAAACTTTAATAACAGTTTCATTTGGGGAAAAATATTTGCCTCAACGGTTCTATAAAAAGTTAAGAAAAGAAATCCATTTCATTGACTATAAACTTCACTTATTTATAAATATGTGAGGAAATAATGTTTTATAGAGTTATATTACATAATATTTTTAAACTTTAAATGACCTAACTACCTTCCAGAAGATTTTTAGACTTTTTCCAGAAGGACTTCTCTCTCTCCAGATATCTGGTCCTCTTGTAGGAGCTAAAGAGAGGGGGGAAAAAAAAAGAGGCTTTTTTTTCCACCAAGTTTCACAATAGACAGTTTACTATGTATTGAAAAGTTAGCTTTTCAAATGTCTGATTTTAAAATGCATAGCTTCACAAGTTTAACATTTTATCATCAAAGAATCAAATAAACTTACGTGCTTCTAATGTTGTGTGCTCCTCTACCCTGCTCCAGTCACTCCATTTCCAGAAGTGGTCAGCAGCCGAACAGCGCACCCTGAACTTGTATTTTGTATATGGGTGCAATGAATTCAGCTCAGCTGTGTGAGTGGAGAATTTTCCACCAGGCATGGAGACACTGTGCTGTTAAAAATTTATAGACATTTACATGATACCTATATATTTTTTGCTCTTACATTATGCTGAAAGTAAACACCTGAAAATGTGGAATTTGTCCCTGGGATACTGACACTGTGAAAAAAATGTTGCAGTCAAGCCTTACAAAGAGATTAATGAAAAATAAAAATGTTTGCTACGCAGTCACCCTAAGTAAAGTAAAGATTTTCATAAGTCTGACAAAATTAAGCCATACATAGCAAAATAAAGCTATAGCTATAGCACAGAAATTGACATAATGACAGTAGGTAGCACTTTTAAGATGCACAGCATGAAGAGGAGAGATGAGCTCCGCACACGGTAGCAGGCTGTTGCTTCTCATCTATCCCACCCAATTCCCCTCTCTCCCACACACGGCAAAACTGCTCACATGAGGCAGGCCAGGATTTCACTTTTGGTATTCAGAACCTACTCTTCCACTGTGCATATGCACACAGACTGGGTGGACAGAGGCCTTTTTCCTACGACACATGCACAGAAGCAAACTAAAGACAGTCTGTCTGAGCAGGATATTTGTTATGCAGTATTTTTCCTAGGCAGCCCTTTTTCCTCCAAAAGATAGTGTCTAAGCCTTATCCAGGTGACCCCTGTTCACAGCTCTTGTGACAGGACTCCTATTAGCCTTAGTCCTATTAGTCTCCTATTAGTCTTAAAATGGTGCAAGTCTAGGGAATGTTTCAGTTTCATGATTGCTTAAAGAAGCCCTAAGCCTGGGAATATTTTTTACTGAATCTAATTATAACACATGTGCATCACAGCTGCCAAAAACTGGACTCCAAGTGATTTTACGATGCAACTAATTGTGCATTTCTAAAGCCAAATGACAACTTGAAAAATACAAAAAAAAGCCAACAATCTCCCATACAAATGAAAAAGCTTCTGAAAACATCCTCAAAATACCATGTAAAACCCTGTAACAATTTCACAGCTACTTTTGTTTATTACAGAGAACTCTTGGAGGATTTTTACTAAGCAGGGACAACATAACAAGCCTGTAGAACCTTCTACCAAGCTGTTTGCTGTGTTTCAAAATATCTGTAGCTGTGTGCTCTGGTATAGGTGCCATGAATCAAACTGCTGTGGCAGTGTAAGACCTGACCATATCCCACTGCCCCAGATGACCAACCTGGTAGCACAGTTCCCAAGCTCCATGCAGTGTAACTCTGGCTACACAGAACTGTGCAAATTTACTTTTTAGCAGCTTAAGCTAACTGAGCATGGGGTGAGTGACACTAGGGTGCTCATTACCCTACTGACAGCTCCAGAAGCAGTAACTGTTGGGAGTAGAGACTTGCAGACAGCTGTGGGTGATGATGGATCAGACTATACCCCAAAACCCAACACAGCTCATCTGTCAGAGCTGTTATATACTTCTAAAAGCCACCTCCTTCTGTTAATTCCAAAAGATGACTTCTTTGCAAATCTCTAGTTACTACTTAACACATGTCATTACAGAGAAAATACAAAAGCTTAAGTTTCCCACAATCATTAAGTGATTTGAAAATATTTTAAAAATACTCTTACAGAGCATGCTTTAACTACTACCCTATTATTTTACAGGCAATGCAGATAATAATTATCTTCAGTCTTAGCTGCATCACTTCTGTGGCTTGAATGATTTTATTCAAGGCTGTGCTAAACAGCTGTGCCCAACAGGCCCCTAAATGCAGTGAGTAATCCAATACTGTTAAAAATCAAGCAACATTGTAAAAAGTAGCCCTTGAGGTTAATGTTCTCAAATGACAAATTCAGACTGTGCATCAAAAGCTGCCAATTCAGCATATGTCTACCCAAGCTGGTCAGAAATACTCCACCTGAAGGCACAAATACAGAATTTGGGGATGAATCTCAGGCCAACTGAACATGCAGCTCTGCCATTAGACTTCCCAGTGACACAGATCACCCCATGCTATGTTAGGCAATATGGAAGAAGAGGCTATATTCCCACCACCTACACTCTGTATCTGATGCTTCTGTCTAAACTCATATCGTCAGGGACTCTGACAGTCAGCAGAGAAAATATGCAGCTCCTGTCACTGACACAGAGCACCAAAGCTGGGCAGCAGCTGGAATATTTAATGCTGGAAAATCTGATCTCCAACCAGAAATACCACCTTGTCTCCTAATACACCCAGTGGGAGAATCCTTCCCTATCCTGTCTCTAAATCATTATGTTTAGCAGCTCCCTATTGTAGCCACATGCATGCCAATTGCTGACAGCAAGCAAATGAACTGTTCTCTGGGTAGAAAAAAATAAAAAAGAAATTCAATGACAGATTATAAGAGGCCCTCTGAAACAACCACTGTGGAAGTCAGCAGGGCAGCAGCATGTTCTGGAACACATGTTTGCTAATACATTTGCACCAGGAAGGACAAAGCACATGGACCACTACCTAAAGAGGCAGCATAAAGCACTCCAAGTACCAAATAACATGGTGGGTAACATGACTTCCCTCCAGAATGTTTAAAACAAATCAAAGGAGAAAAAAAAGAAAGCAGGCAATAACAGAGAGGGGAAGAACTTTTTCCAGTTCTAGTAGATGAACTTCTAGTTATTACTGGATTAATCATTTCATAAGGTGATCAGAATGAAGCTCTTAGGAGAGAAAAGAATTTGAAATGTGACTAGTTCAGTAAAAAAAATCAACACTTGAGCCCCCTCTAAAAAAAATCCATTAAAAGCAACACTTACCAGTTTTCGCTCAGAGTGACCAGTGCTAATTTCAATTTGACATAGAAGCCTGATCTCAGCAAAGCTGCCATTTATAAACCAGTGCAGATGAACACTTGTAGAGCTGTTCTCAGAAACAGTTAACTTTTCTGGAGTTTTTGGATGAACTTAAAAAGCAAACAAACAAACAAACAAAAAAAAAAAACAAATGTCTCAATTCCAAGAAAAATATTCATTCTAGTTCAGAAAAATGTGATTTTAAAAGGTGAGACAGAATCAGGATAAATAAATGATCTGACCAGCAGCTAGGACAGCTGGTGCTGGGAAGGCACCTGCAAGCAGTCTCATTTCTAACACTCTTCTCAGCTGTCAAACACGGGAACAGATTTACTTAAGGCTGAGCATAAGGAGTTGGAGACAAAAAAAAGCACTTACACTCTTACTTTCTTTCATCAAAAAAGTGAAACATGAGTTATTTTCAGATGACCACAGTCATGGATGAAATTTATTCATTTTTTCACCTTCTGTGAATTTTTCAAGTTAGAATCTGAAGAACAGGACAGGGTAGGACTCCTATATGACCCTTCTCTCCCCAAAATGCCCTTAATAGAATTTTTCAACAATATTCAGTACTACTACTGTTCAGAGATATCAGAGAAAAAAGTCTCTACTCTTGGAACTGGTCCAGTTACCATAAGGAAATATATTCTCAGTGAGACAGTGAGGGAAAGAAAGGAAACAAATAGGAAATAGCAGTCATATTGACTTGCTGCAAACCAGCCCAGTATGTAATTAAGAGAAACAACTCATGCTTTACTAGGACCTGTCAATTTACTCTGACAATTCTACTCTCAGGCTAGTTGAATTCAGACATGGGCAAAAGAAATGCACCATCTTCATGTTTCAATTCAGTTTTTCAGAGAGAACAGCAGAATGCTGTGACCATTAGGAACACCTGAATCATCAGCTGCTGTTTTGGAGGCAGATGGGCAAGACAGAGAAGATGGTCATCTTCTCTCTTTCCTTGTTTAAACTGAAGGTCTAATGAAAGAAGCTACTTCTTTCCACAAACCACGACAGCAGATGATCATGGCTATTACCAATAGCAGGTAATAGTCCTGCTATCAGCTTTTACCTTTTAGTGGTACTTCTGAATATTCCAAATCCTATTGTAAAAACTGCATAGTAGAATCATAGAATAGTTAGGGCTGGAAAGGACCTTAAAATCATCTAGTTCCAACACCCCTGCCATAAGCAGGGACACCTCACACTAAACCGTGCCACCCAAGGCTTCATCCAGCCTTGAACANTTAGGGCTGGAAAGGACCTTAAAATCATCTAGTTCCAACACCCCTGCCATAAGCAGGGACACCTCACACTAAACCGTGCCACCCAAGGCTTCATCCAATCTGGCCTTGAACACTGCCAGGGATGGAGCACTCACAACTTCCCTGGACAACCCATTCCAGCATCTCACCACCCTAACAGGAAAGAATTTCTTCCTTATATCCAATCTAAACCTCTCCTGTTGAAGTTTGAACCCATTACTCCTTTGTCCTGTCAAACAGTCCCTAATGAAGAGCCCCTCCCCACCATCCCTATAGGCCCCCTTCAGATACTGGAAGGCTGCTAGGAGGTCTCCACGCAGCCTTCTCTTCCCCAGGCTGAACAGCCCCAACTTTCCCAGCCTGTCTTCGTATGGGAGATGCTCCAGTCCCCCGATTATCTTCATGACGGTTACAACAGTTCCATGTCCTTTTTATGCTGAGGACACCAGAACTGCACACAATACTCCAAGTGAGGTCTCACAAGAGCAGAGTAGAAGGGCAGGATCACCTCCCTCACCCTGTAAGCATACACTGAAGTACAGCGTCACATACAGTTCATAAAGTTACACCTAAATTTTAATTACTGATGTAATAGAATATGAAGAAATCCATAAACACCAGCTGGCTAAGTCTTAGATCACAAGTAGCATCTACCCACACAGCATCATATCCAATCTGGTAGCACTGCTGTTAAGAACTGGCTTCTTCTCCCTGTTCATCTAATCATCACCTCAGGACATGTCTTAAGCCATTTTCTTCTGAAGTGCAAATTATCAAACATGGCAAAATATTGGTGACAATACAGCACATAATGACAAGAGTACTATATCAGAGTTCTTCAAACTCAAAAAAAACAAATGGTTAGCATGCAGTAAACATATATTTTTTATTTTTATTTTTTTTTTTTGTCTTTGTAATTCCTAAGTCTTACCTCTTTGAGTTAAATCAACTAAAAGCGATGACTCTGTTTGCCCAATAGGATTGGAGACTCCTAATACGAAATCATAGATTTTTTGATCAGCCAGTACTGGAAAGCCACAGACACGCTCTTTGTTCATTTCATTGACTTTGCATGAAACATTTTTACCAGATATTCTACAAAGTAAAAAAAGAGAGGGGACAACTTAATTTTTGAATGCGATCATTTCAAACAGCAGTCAGAATTCTAGACTGAAAACACAATAAATAATGATGGGTTCACTGACACACGGCTTAAAGCATGATTTGACCGCAAAAGCATATCTAACACCACAACACAGGTTAAAGTGGCATCAGTCATGACTCGCCCTGTTCTCACGTGAAACTCTCCTCTTCCACTAGCCTAACATTTCCATTCTCTCACTTCTCAAAAGCCTGGAAAACAGGTAGGTCCTGTAAAACCACCTCACAAGTCACAACTAAGATTCTGATTAAAAGTATCTTTGTTCAGATCAGCATACATCTGCATTTAAAGAATGTTCTTAATTGCCTTCTGAACTAGGGAGATGTGACACACATTAAAGTCCTTCTATAAACCCTGCCAAACCTAAACTATGATTTGTTACCTGGGATGCATCCATGAGTCCCAGTCTTTTTTAAAAACAAAAGCAGTAGAGTCATGCTGGTAACAGCCAAGACCAGAGTTACATCTTCAGGGGTAAAACCTAAAGTGTGTTTCTGTATGTATGTACATATATAGAAGTTGCTTTAATTAGTATCTGCTAATAAACCTCTCATTCAGTAGCAGAAGTTTAATTCCTTCCTTCAGGTGCTTTTGCTGAGCTCTGAGCTCTCTCTACACTATAATCTATTCTATTGAAACAGAATTTCACTAGCTCAGTGTGGGCTAAGAACAAGGTTAAGAATATTTACCCTGAAAGACATCACATTAATCTCCTCACAGCTTTGGGCTGAGTGAAACAAGTCTGAACTACATCCGCATTTATGAGCTGAATATGGGCAGGCAGTGACTGGAGCTCCTTTCCTTTGATACCAGCTCTGTTTTGTCCATCTCTTTGCATCCTACCCAATGACTTCTTTAGCATTCTGAACTACATCTGTCTTCATAACTCAATCCTCATTGCCTCTAACTTGCTTCAAAACCACTATGAGACTCCATTTCCCATCAGTTTGTGTGACTCAGGCCCCTCCTGGCTCCTTTCCCTGACTGCTCCTTTGGCATGACAGCGGAGCCTCCTTGCCATGGGAATTTTGTTAACTCCTCACTACCATCTAATCCTAACCACCAAGGAAACCTGTTTGCAACTGCTACCCCAAACCAACAATTCTTCACTTTCAAGGTTTCACGTGGCCTGATCAGGCATACTAGTGGGACATGAGTCTTCATCTTTCTATGGATATGCCAGTGGAATTCATCCCTTTCAATGTTTTCCAGGCAACATGCACTTTGCCTGCTCTACACTACCCAGTTCTTAACGTTGGGAGGAGAACAGATGCAGGCTTATTGCTATTTTCTCTAGCAGCTTTTAGGAAATGCCTCATGACTTGTCTTACAGTTGTTCTTCAGTGAGTTTCTGTCATCTGCATAGCAGAAACTCAGTAAACGTCTGACAGATGATCTGATACAGGCTGCATACAAAAGATATTTAAAAATCAATGAATAATGCCTACTATCTCCCTGTACTTTCATACTGGTCTCATCTACGTGTGGGCAGCAGCCTGACACACTAAGCTTTTCACTTTCGCAGGAGTTCATAACAGCATAGGTCTTTGGGAAAAGTCATCCTTAATTCCCATGGAAAGTTTGCAGAGCTGGATAAGGGTTCTCCAAGTTCAGTTTAGTTCAGTTTGCACAAAATCTTGAGAAGTATTTTAGGCTCTAAACAATGAAGAATACCTTATTTAAACAGGCATGATGCAGTAAGTCATAGGTAGTGATGGATATATTCCAGTTCTACCTTTTTACTCCTTTTAGTGCTGAAATACTTTACCTTTCAAATAAACTGTACTTAGTACGTCGTTTTCCATACAGTCCACTGGGTCTGCCTGGTTTCCAGGTGCATTTTATTATCAGGAAGTTGGATGTTTCACAGCTGAGGTTTTGGGGAATGTCAGGGGCATCTGTAGCACAAAAGGAAACCAAAACAGTTAGCCAATGTTTTATCTCTCTAGTGGTGCAGTTGGGCTGCTATCTTCCTGAAAGCATCACCATTCATTTTCGCTGGGTCTAGACTGAGCATCTCAGAAATGTATGGTAATAGTTATGCTCCAACCATACAAATAACATGCTTAAAAAAGAAAAATCCAAGTAAAACAGATGGGTAATTATTATCAGCCCCATCTGACTAACACTTCACTCTAAGCTTCTAAGTGGGTGGGTAATCTGGTAAATCACATGCAAATATGTTCGCAAGCTCCAGGCTCTGACCTGGAAGTGTTTCACTAAAATTCTGCCAAGACTGTTTCAAAATTCTGAGCATCAGTGTAGCCGCTGAGCAATGTAGGAATGCTGTTGCATGTGCGTCACATTTTCTTATGTGCCAACCCCACTGCTGCTTTGAATTCTCTAAGCAAGTCATGTCAAGGAGATGTTCCCTTCAGCATGAATTCTGGACTGAATCTGAAACTTAAAGGAAGCCCCAAATAGCTTGTCTCCTTCACTGTTGCTTTGGAAGTGCCCATCTTTTTCTTTAAGCTTGCTCTTTGCTTCCATGCTAGAGTGGTGTTGAGTGCCTGCCTGGAGAAGATAGGCAATGATCCCAGCAGAGAAGATAACCATACTAATTTAAGACTAATCAGAACACTTATTTCAAGCCTCATGCACTTTTCTCCAAAAGATAGCACATGTACCTGCCCTAACACAAGAGGCCACTGTGACAGGATTAGTTCAGAATGCGAGTAGCAGGCCAAGAAGAGTACTTATTTTGCCAGACTTAGACTTAACTAAGGTGAGGTACATACACATTTACTTCCTTTAGCTTTTATTTCCAGAATGTCTCTTATAAGCAAGAACACCATGGCAAGCTCTCTCCCTTCCCACTCAGCAGGTACTAGAAGAAATGCTGGCAGGAAACAGACTTGACCATATCCCAGCTCTTCAAAATCACTGTATGGGAGAAACCTGTGGAATTATCACAGCCTCTGATCATAAACCACTGACTTATTTACCAGGAAGATTCTCCCACAAAAGAAAATATTGCACAAATAAGGAATCTCACTGGGAAGTCATATGAAGTTGGATTGTCTAGCATTTGCTGCACACACTTAATACACAAAGTCAGTGACAGAAGACACAGGCTGAAACTGGGAACAGATTTTCAAAACTAGTCCAGTCTCTCCTTTCCATCAGCCACAAGGATGCTAACTTCACAAGCAAGCATTTGTAATGTGGAACAGGATTCCCTGTGGAGAAAACTCACAAATCTCTAAAGTGAACAATTTTGGGAAAGAAGACCAACTACTTTCACTTGTTTGCTTTAAGAAGTATCTGTATGTGGAAATGATTTCTGAGGCTGGCATGGCTACACAGAGAAGATACACAGTGATTCAGTGTATTTAAAGAAAATACTAAAAGAATGTTTAGAAGATTTTCCAGTAAAGAGGAACTGTCAGCTGGGTTCCTTCGCTGTGACTAGCTCCCAGGGAGCTACTGCTCTGGATAAGCATCTGTTGTTGTTGCAAGTGTAACTGTTTTACTGTTTAAATTTGAATGGTTGGAAGATTAATGTTTTCATTTACAATTCTTGCTCTTACTCCTGCCTTGCAATGGGCCAAAATAGAACAGAAGTAAAACCTAAACTGATGGAGACTGCAGATGAATCTTCATATGGCAATAAACAGCTAATTATTCCAGATCATTAAGAAGCACCTTGGAAAGATATGAAAAAGAGAAGCACTGGGCCAGATTCTAATAATGGAGGGCTTACACGATTATTGTCTCATCCTCCCAACCCTGGTGTCTTCTCCATGGTCTGGAGCTTCCACAGAGAAATCAAACCAGTACAATCCCAATTGAAACTTCAGAAACAAAAAGTCAGGGAGAAAAAGCCACAGTAGTATTTGGTTTCTAGTAGAACCCTAAGAGTTTCAAAATTATCTTGATTTTTTTCCCTAAGGTTAGTAAACATAATGATACATACATCCTACAAATAAGACAGCTCCATCCGTCCCATCTTCTGACAGTGTGCACACTGCATTTGTTCCACTAGCATCTGAAGCACTGGCATTCAGCACTCTGATTGCACTGCTCCGGCTACTCAGAGGTATCATTGGATATATTTCTGGTCCATAAGTCATCTGTTTTATCTGCTGTCCTTCTTCATGGACACAACAAATTGTCAGATCTGAACCTACTGCCACCACAATGTCCTGAGGAAACACCCCGCTCCCGTTGGGCTCAGTATCTTTTCCTATCAGGGAAACAAAAAAACAGAACCATGGTGCTGATCAGCTAACACGTGACTGAGAAGCACTCCGATGCATACAAATCAATGTTTACTAGGTTTCATTAACTAATGATTGCGTTATTTCTCTAATCAAAGGACCCCCCAAAAGCAGCAGTCAATCACTGCCTAATGCTCTTCCTCTGATTTTGCCTTACTTTTCATAAAGCAACCAAAGCCATGGGGTGGCAAGGGAACAAACATACCGGGGACCTCTCCTACTGGGCTCCATTCACTCCAGTCCTTGGGGCCAGCAAACTGTGTTACATTAATGTAACAGCGAATCCTCACATAGTGCGATGTACACTCCAGAGGCATATCTGATGTCCAGTTCCAAGAAAGAATGATGTCTTCATGAATCAGTTTTGAGTAGTAAGTTACCTACAGAGTTTTACCCCCCCCCCCCAGAAGAAAACAAGCAAGAGAGAATTTATGAATGCCTGTTAGTAATGACATATAATCTCCCAGGTGTCAACAAAATTGCAAATTAAGTGAAGTAAATAATAAAATCCTGATAGGTGATTGGAGTGTCCCACCTGACTTTGAATTGTATTGTGAATTTCCTTGGCAGAAGCCTCAGATACTAAACAGCCCACCAGCCAGGTAGACTGCCAGCCAGAAATACCAGAGGGCAGACATTTGAGAAAGAGCAGGAAGCTTGCCACACATTTTAAAAGGTATATATTGCATCCAAGTATCCTGAGCCTCTCCCAGGCAGGGAAATTCTCCAACTATTCCAAAATGGAACTCCTCTGATATTAATCCCAGGCTGTGCATTTTATCTTTTCTCCATTCCCAAAAGTTATAAAACAGAGCTACAAATTATCCTGGAATAACTGTGGTTGCAACTAGATTAAAAAAAAACATGCTGTGACTATGAATAAGTACTGATAGGATAGTAGCCAGTGTCCTCATAACTTTTAAACTTCGTAACGTTGTCTAACAGAAACATGTCTACACTCAGGTTCTGCAAAGCTCTACAATCTTCATCATTCTCAGCTTTTTTCAAATGATCTCCTACAGTATTACCAAGGGCAAAAAATATGTATATACATTTTTAATAGAAAAAGAAAAGGACTTACTTGTGTGACTTTTTCTGTTGCTTCTTTACGGAGTACCTGAATCTGCCAAAAGGCATCCAGTCCATACGGGAAGATTAATCCATTATCACTCCACTTCAGATTTAATGTGGAAGTTGAAAAGTCAGGTGTCAAACTAAGGATGCGTGGAGTAAGAGGAACAAACACTTGAAAAAGAGAGGTGAAAAAAAGCAATATTAAAGTCATTAGTCAGCAACATAGCCCTACAGGTGTTTAACAGCCACATCTCTCTGCTCTGAACTGGCTAGTAGCCATACAAACATGCAACTCAACCTCTGTAATTAGAACAAGATGGGCTCTGTCATTACTTGAGCATGAAAGTTCCCAGGAAAGCACAGGTGCTGATGAGTCACCAGGTAGCATTTTAACATCTCAGCATGCAGCTGCGTAAGATCACGAATATGACTCTTCATAGAATCGTAGAATCGTTAGGGTTGGAAAGGACCTTAAGATCATCTACTTCCAACCCCCCTGCCATAAGCAGGGACACCACACACTAAACCATGAAACCATGCCATGCAAGGCTTTGTCCATCCTGGCCTTAAACACTGCCAGGGATGGAGCACTCACAACTTCCTTGGGCAACCCATTCCAGTGCCTCACCACCCTCACAGGAAAGAATTTCTTCCTTATATCCAATCTAAACCTCTCCTGTTTAAGTTTGAACGCATTACCCCTTGTCCTGTCACTACAGTCCCTAATGAAGACTCCTTTCCCAGCTTTACTGCTAAAACTTCTGAAAAACAGATTTTATAGTTGAAATGTTAACAGCTTTTCTAGCATCTAAAGCTACGGTATTATTACTTCAACAGAAGCAGAGAACAAAGCTGAAGATTGGCCACAAATTATTTGGCATTGATAAACCTAAAATAACTTCTGATTTTGACCACGGAGAAAACTGAAGGACCATTCCAAAGAATAGCTACAATGCCAATTTAAAAAATAATTACATGTATCTTTTGATAAACTATTCTTTCACTGCTTTATGGCAGTACACACATGTCGTAGTTTAAACCCAGCTAGGCAGAACGTTCACTCACTCAACCCCCCCCCCCTTCTTGCCCTCCCCTCTTTCCTCCCTGCTCCCGGAGGGGTGGGGGGAGGAGAACCAAAGGGATACAGCTCCCATGGGCTCAGATAACAACAATCCAGTCACTAAGGTATAACACAAATCACTATTGCTATCACCAATAATAATAATGATAAGGAAAACAAGTGAAGAGGGTACGATACCACCCGCCGAAAAAGAGCCCGACCAGGAAGTTCCCTCTCCTTCCAGGTAACTCCCAGTTACCTCCTGGGCATGACGTGCTATGGCATGGAATACCTCTTNATTACTTCAACAGAAGCAGAGAACAAAGCTGAAGATTGGCCACAAATTATTTGGCATTGATAAACCTAAAATAACTTCAGATTTTGACCATGGAGAAAACTGAAGGACCATTCCAAAGAATAGCTACAATGCCAATTTAAAAAATAATTACATGTATCTTTTGATAAACTATTCTTTCACTGCTTTATGGCAGTACACAAACTACTGACCTGCATGAATTTCCCCAAAGACCAATAATAAACATTAAATTAAAGTTAGGTACCAAGGCAGGTTTAAAAAACCNGCCTGATCAGCCCTGTTCCCGGGTTAAGTCAAAACACCAGCTACTAAAGAGAAGAAAAACTGACTGCAGCTGCTGAACCCAGGACAACAAACTACTGTCCTGCATGAATTTCCCCAAAGACCAATAATAAAAATACTATTAAAGTTAGGTACCAAGGCAGGTTTAAAAAACCCTGTTCTTTAAGTAATATGCCTAGTCATAGAGAACAAATGTTCAATTTAGTCCTCCCTTTACATTTACACTAGGTTCTCAATTCTCAGGAAGACATGATGTTAATGCCAAGAATCTTAACAATCATTCTTGGTATATACAGTCTTCATATACATGATGACTAAACCCAAGTGGGGATTATACTCTCCTAATAAAATTTCTCTCATTACCACTTTGCATTCAACAGAAACACAAATTATTCCAGAATACACAGTTACAAACTCTAGAAGAACTTTCCCTAAAACTTTCTAAAGTTTTGATGTTCAAAAGGAAGAGAGAAAGAAACGAGACAACAAAATGAACACAAACAGAGGTACAAAATGCTGGAGGCCAGGGAACACTCCATAGCAGTGTGACTACATGTTTCTTTGCCCTGTTGTTGTACTCTCTCCTCTGCATCAGTTATCAGCTACTTCAGAGACAGAACACACCGCTGAAGCAGTACAGCTGTTCTTACACTCAAAAGCCAGTAAAAAGCTGGAGAATAAGCCTTTCCCAGATTAGCAACATTGGTTATGTTGGTATACAAATCAAATTCATACTTTCCAAAACATCAGCTATGAATCTGAATGGTGAATGCGAGTTCGTTGTAATGGCTTAGAAAATCATCTTCAGTTCCTCCAACCCGTTTTCTTCTTTTTTTTTCTGCCACCAACTCTGCATTCTGATCATGTATTCCTCTGAGTATTACCAAACTGACAAGCAAGTTAGTAACACAATTACTGACATCAGAAGAAGATTTGTGAAAGGGAGAAATATGATTGTATCTTCAAGAATATTCCCAATTAACATTCAGATTCTTCTCCGCATCATTTTAATTTGTTCACGAATCCAAACTCATAATGTTGTCCAGTTAAATGGCCCTTACAGATACATTCCAAAATGTCAGGAGGCAGTCGCTGTCCCCGGAAATACCCTGTCACACAGAGTGTCATTTAAGAAAAAAAAGGAAAGCCTAGCAACACTGCTGGCTGTACCATCACTTGCTTTGCCAATGAAGACATGAAGGCAAATTTGGCAAGACATGGAAGGAGCAAAATAATAACAAACATTAACAAAGGTACACAAGTAGAAACTGCAAGTAATTCACAAATAGCACTAACTGCAGCAGGAAACCTTTAAACTGTGACAAATGTGTGATATGACAACTACCCTCCTAAAAATGCTATAACCAGAAGATTTTAGATAGTGCACAGACTGATGCTGCTTGGGAACTCCATCCCTTTGTACCAGACACAAGACAGGTCTCATCTGCCTGTTGCTGTGACTGTTCAAGATTTTTACTCTTTCTCCTGCAAAGGTCATTTTCAGAAAAGGGACAGGAAGCACCGTATTCATGCATTTCACAACAACATACACGTGCAATCCTTCAGACACAGGTGACACTTCATTTGTTAGTCATTTTCAACTTAGAAAAATCCGTCCTACTGAAGTAGCAAGCTAACCTAAAAAAGTGAGATGGAAACACCCCAGTTATGGAAACAGTAACGTTTTTCCATTACTTTTCTTCATATGTCATGGGAAAAAAAAAAAAACAACACACACCCTCAGTAAGTCTACCCATGAGAATCACACACGGTTTGCATACAGGAGACGAGCACATCCTAAGTTCTCTAGATATGAGGTTACTAAAGCTGAATTCTGACTTCACTGATGCTCAGAAGGTATTAAAGGAAAAAGATTATAGATCTTTTTTTTTTTAAAAAAAAAGACAAAACAGTAACTTTCAAGCAACAGCTGGTCTTGACAGTAATCTATCTGTATGAAG
>NDXB01012304.1:140738-157134 GCA_002631895.1 Agapornis roseicollis | reverse complement strand
TTTCTTCCTTTTTTTTTTTTTTTTTTTTTTTTTTTTTACCTTGAGCTGAATGATTCAGCTAATACAATTGCTACAGTCATTCTCTCAGCAGCAGTGAAATCTCCATTTAAGTGCCATCTGTGATGCAGCCAAAAACTGGCTGATTCTGTGCCTTTGTTGTCCCATATGATGTTATGCCTTAGTTAATAACTGAGAATTCAAGCACAGAGAAAGATGAATCTCTCTGATGTCATTCCCTTCATTGTATTTGAGGAGCTGTGCCCCACCACCTACTAAGCTTTCTCTGACTGACCCATGTTTACCTTCTGTTGGTGCCACTTCCCACTGTGTTATTGATGTGCTTTTCTGCCCAGGAAGCCGTCTTTCTCAATGCACTTTGTTAAGCTCAGGCCATGGGCACACACTGTTCTTTGTTGTACTGTATATGAGGAATGTTTTTGGAGGGGAGCACTGATGATATCAACAATTAGGAGTTAAAGTGTCTTCAAAGCCACAGAAACAACATGCTGCATTGCCAACTCTCTGTATTGCAGGGATTAGATTTAAAAACTATTCTATTGTGAGATACAAAAGGTAGCTTTTTTCATACCTCACTGCATTTTATTTACATAACAGAAAACTACTTTTTTTCTGAATACACAGATTGTGCATGTATCGATCACTTTTTGATGTTCTCTTACCCTTTATAGTTTTCTTCATTTACCACTGTTCAAAACTGTGCAGAAGGGGACTCAATATTTAAGGTCACTATTGACATAGCAAAGTACCAACTTATTGACCACCAAAGAAACCAGATGTGGAGGTGAGAAATTTACCTTTCTGTTTATTTTTGTTTGTTTGTTTGTTTTGTTTTATTTGAAGGAGTTTCCTAATCTGTGGTACGTGCCCTCAATAATGAACCAATGCAAGAAGGAAAAAAAGAAGGGACACACACAGAAATCCTGGTTGGCAGGAGGGCAAATAGCAAAGTCATTGTTTGATCAACATGTGCCAGAGCTGATCACGAATATTTTGAGCTTTATTTTTCAAAAAGACAGAAAACTAACCTCTAAAAAGAATGAGAAACTCTCCTATCTTTATTATTTTTTTTTTTTTTTTAGGGTACTGGTGGTGTTTTCATTAAACCTGTAATGCCTGTTTACATTTTCTAAGTGTAATACTAGTGAACCAACTTACTCTCTCTTCTGTTCTCGTCATTATTCACAAAGTAATCCATGAAAAGGTTGCTGTTCACTTACAAATATCAAATCTTGTAAAATTTTACCCTAAATGAAGTTTTCTTTTACATTCCCTCTGTGCAGTTTACTTTCTAAACTAAATCAATTCTGACTATGTCTCTACAAGAAATGCCAATTGTGCATTCTGATCTCAGTTAACCTATCTAGGAAGGAAAAGAAAGACTTCAAAATATATGTGGCACTAGAGGCTTGATGATACAAAATGATGGCATGACGACTAAGTCTAATGAACACTGTGATTTAAAGCATCTATCCTTTTCAAAAAAAAAAAAAGGATACCTGGAGGGTTTTCTTTCCCCATTGCCACCTCAAGTGGGTTGATATAAGGTCTGTAGTGGCACTACTAATTTTCTTCTCACCCCTGGAAGTGCAGTGATTCTGTACTATTTTACAGTTATGTTCTTTATATCCTAAATGTTCTACCTTCCTAACAGAAATAAAATATTAATAAACATGTGGTGACACCAAGAGAACCAACTGTTGTTCATTAAAGGATGGTGGACATGTTAGACTGAGAGAAACTAACCATATCATCAGAACCTGTTTAATTTGAATAGAAGCATCTATGAACTAAAACAGGAGGCATATTTGAAAAAAAATATTCCTATCATTACTTACAACAGTAATAGTGGTAGTAATTTAATCCTTACTCAAAAATCCTTATTCAAAATACTGATTTGACCCATGATTTCCCTGGTTTTGTTTTGAAGTTGCTCCTTAGATATTCAGGAAAGAAACCAACCAACCAACCAACCAACAAAGAAAACCCAAACCTGGACTTGACATGATTTTAATATTTCAACTTTGTTTTACTTTAAAATAGTAAATCCGATTAGTAATAGTAATATATTTTGATAACATCTGATATGGCCATCACACTTATTCTGTAAATAGTAGGAAGCATCTTCCTCATAAATCTTTTTATTGTATTTTATTCCTATATATTATATGCCTAAACAAATGCCAAGGTGAGGCTTTTGTTTAGGGTATGGATTTTTTTCAGTTGCAGATTGATCAGGGAAATCTCATAGTTTATCAATGAAAATCTGAAGTAACCATCTTCTTACGTATACTATCCACATTTTGTACAATGCCAGTGCTTCAAAAGGGAATACTTTTCTGGCATTTATTACAACATCACTAGTCATTAGTGCTCTGTTTCGATAGTCAATCAGTCAGTAGCAATACACTTGCATTAAAACTTTGAGTAATATAGTATGTCTTAATGTCATTGTTCACATGCTTGATCAAATACAAGAATTTAAGGAGCAAATAAGAAGGTTTGATATTTCCCTAACTAAAAAAATTCTAAAGAAAAGTAGGATGTCATATGTGATCCTGCCTCTTTCTTTATTGATCACTCAGTAGAGCTGGAAAAGATCACTGATGTCACTATTGCTTCTCTGTTGCCTGTTTTATGACTGGTGATATATTGCTCTGTATGGAAATAAATACACTGGAACCGATATATTGAGAACAGGAAAAAGTGCTATATCAATTCTAGTTGTTTGCTTAGTATCTTTATAGGGTAGTTACGGGTGAAGTGTTGTAAAGCCTACTTAATTAATTTTCTGTTTGCACTTGAAAATATGTCATTAATTCAGAGCTAAATGCTTTAAAATAGTAACTGTCCTAGTATTCTCAAAACAAAGCTATATTTCCGTTCTTTTAGTCAAACTACTTAGCAACCTATGGACCTGTTCAGAAGTCAGGGGATGTTAAATTGTTCTCTAAGTAAACAGTTACTTGGGTTTTTCTAATTAGCAAATATGGGTTAGTTTAATTTAAAAATAAAGAAGGAAAACTAGGTAACTAATGGATTCCCAGCTAGCTATACTCAATGACTTACTTTTTACATGCCAATAAAGGCAATTTTAGATCTAAGGAGCAATTTCAGTAACCATTTGTAACATGAGCAAGCTTGGCATTTGCAAATATAATGATACAGTAAATCAAACCCACTGTATGTGGAATCATATCTCTCAAGACAGGTCATAAAAGTATGTGGCCTCCATTCATCAATACCCATGACAAATATGCAATTACATCCTATATATTGTTTGTAGAACAAAAATATCCATAACATTTCTTTTTGTCTGCATCTCAGCTGCAATGTACTACAGACAGATCTTTTAATTGTGAGAAATGCATTATAGAAGATATGACTAATCTAGGAATTTCCATTTGAAAGAGAAATGAGTAATAATTGATTGGCCTAGATCCAAAGTCACAGTGGGGTTCAAAAAGCTTGTAAGTGCCCTCATAAAAATAGAAGCTGTATCAACCAATTGAATTTAATTATATGTGAAGGTGATGAGGGAGCTAAACAGCCTGTAATTGGAGTCCAATTACTCAGCTGGTCTTCCATAAAATTAATTCATCTGAAAGTTTGCCATTGTCCCATGCTCAAGGCCTGCTGCTGGTTTAATTATTTAATACTGAAAAATCTTGAAACATTACATTATTTTGTCTTTATTGCCAATTATGGGTTAAGAAAAATTGTACATAAAATATTAACATCTGCTTCCAGAACAACTTGGAGAGGGCAAAGACAAAATATCTTTTTCTTAATCATGTCAAGAGGGGGAAAATGTCTTTAAACACAGTGAAAAATCTTCCTGCTAGTGATGGCTTATCAAATTAAAACCAAGGTGCAAAAGATCACTTGAATGAGATGCAATAAAAATATAAAGTGTTAGAGTTTATGTAACATATTCATGTAGAAATAGTTTAACTATAGAGTTCAATAATCACTTGAACACAGAAGGAAGCTGGAGAGCACAACAGCTTGGATCACTAGTCCTTTTACTCAGTGACAGTATCCTCACTGTCCCTTATAACTATGGGAGTGAGTGCAATAGCATGCTTTACCTTTGTGCATTATCAACAAGATACTGTTTATTTCTAAACATCAGCATTAAATAACATTATTTTATTCTCAAGAATGGCTCTTTTTTGGAAAGGCTTACTCAAAAGCCAACAACTACTGACATTTGCTCAAATAATTTGGCTCTATTTTTCATAGAAAAACTGCATAGTCCAGTTGAAATTAAATGAAGGGAGACAGGAAGCAGCTATAGTTAAATTAATCACTAAAACACAAAAGAATTCCAGTTCCTCTGGTTTGTTTAAGAACTGTCTGAAGAAACTTTTTTACTGTTTTAAAAATTTTCAGATCAAGCTGCTGATTGTGTTGATTCCCTTTATTCTTACAGAATAAATTACTTCAGAAATAGCAACTGTAACAAACAAGGGAACTATGCAGTCTGAAATGGACATTATGTGACATATGACTCCAAAACAGATTCTGAACCCAAGATGGTGAAAGAGAAAAAAATATTTGATGAGTCCCAAGAATGGTATGCATTTATTTCCCCAAATACTCATGACTATCTACAAAGAGTTAATTAAAGTATAAGAATCTATAAAAGGATTCAATTTGGAAAGCTTGTGGAAGTGTGCATCAACAATGGGCATTATTTTAATTTTGAGAGTTGAAATTTATAAAGAAACTATTTTGTGGATAGTGCTGATTGGATTAAAATAGCTTTGTAAAGACATAAACGCACTATCTACATTACACATTTGTAAAGCTTTCTCAGCTGTACAATAAATAATTCTACCGTAGCCTCATTGAACATATGTAACTCAAATTGTCATTGCAGTTTTCTATATCTCTTCCAGAAATAGAATTATTGAAACCAATTGCCTTTTATACATAGCAGAGTAACCTTAAAGTCAGACTTTCAAAACAAAATATACGGTGTACTTCAGAAACTGTGAGAAAGATACAAATGTCCTAAAGGATAGATTTCACTGTGCCTTGGAAAAGAGAAAAAACAAAACTCTATGCAAAACTAAGCCAGAAGCTAAAGAACTTCATCTGACTCTTAAAGAAAAAGAAATGCAAGGTTCATTTCCTAAACCTAAGAAGGAAACTGTTGGAGCCTTAAACATTCTTTTAAACCACATAGATACATTAAGTTTCTTTGATTAATCTGAGGTATTTCGATGCTCAGCCAGCTCTGTAAAAAATAAAGGAACAAAACAAAAGAAAGTTGTTAAACATTACAGTCAGGAAAGCAAGGAAATTGCACAGGTAATGCTTATGGGCTTCCTGACAACGGAAGGTATTCAGTACTATCATAAACACTATTTGAAATTATCTAATGATATTTGGTAAACAGATTTTAAAGCGAATTTTACTATATATAATTAGCATATAGGATTACACCATCATGAGTAATGAAATGCTAAACAATGGATGATTTATATGGCTCTGTTTCTGCGCTTTCCCTTCAGTTTGTGGGAAGAGTGCAGAGACTGGCTCAATTCCTGGGAAGTAAAAAGAAGTTACTGAGGGCTGTTAATACTGGGGAAGAGACACTGAAGTGCTCCTTATTGAGCAGAGATGGTAGCGCACAACCATTAAAAATGCCAACATTTGCTAATGGGAGGTAGTACAAGTGTTTGTGTACACCTTTCAGTACAAGTTTGAGTGCCTGCCATCAGATGAGTTAAATTTCCTGCCATACAAATTGGAGTGTTTCTTGTTTAGACTAACAGGCAAAGTTTTTTGCTGAATCATATATCCCACATAGAACGTATTTCAGTGCATATTCTCTCTTCTTCTATACTAGCTTCATAAAACCCTATCTACAAATGATAAGCAGCATCTAACATAAGAATATTTCCTTACTTTCCTCCGGATAAGAAAAGCTGACTTCAAGTAAATGCAGCAGTGAGCTCCTTCATTATATGTATTGACTATATATAATCTGTTTCTCATTCATAGCTGGGTAAATATGTAAAAAGAAATTCTATGACACTTCTTCAAATTCTTATTGGCAGTTGATAGTGGGCAATAAAATGTCAATCCTGTATAGCTACCAACCCTAAAAAACCCAAATAGTTCTGTGCAGTCTGTAACTACTGAAATTGGGGAGATCACGGAGTGTTACGGATCTTATGCATATATCTTATATATGCATATATCTTATGCATGATTGATTTGCAGATTTGAAGTCCACTTTTGCTTTGAATTGACGTGTTTTTAAGGAGTCTCTCTTTCACCTTTAGTGGTGGTCTTGGCAGTCCTGGAGTTATAACTGGACTTGATGATCTTAAGGATTTTTCCAAGCTAGTTGAATCTGTGATTCTATGATTCACCTTTCTTGATATGAGACAAGTGTGGAGGGCAGAAACTGTGTATGAAAAGGTTCTTCTGGTATCAATGATCAGGTTTACTTTGACTCAATACTCACTGATTCAACACAAGTATAATACCCTTAAGTTTTTTCAAAAATTTAATCTTGAAGACTTTACCTGTTTAACTGATGTAAACAACCAATGTTGCCTTTCTTATCTGAAATAGTTGTGTATTTGATTGGCTGTTTGAATTTCTAACTATAGGCAATCTTTCAGATATCACCTTGAGGAATAGAAATAGTATTGCCATAGTGTTGCTTTGAAGCAAATTAGTCTAGTTTTGCTCTCTGCAGCTGAACTCATGCAATCACACAATCCTGTTGCATTCCACAGGCTGTCTACCTCCACCCTACATTCTGCATATTCTCATGTTCTCATTTTTTTTTTTTTTTTTTCCCTGCTTTCCATTTTTCTTTTTCTTTCTTTTTTTATTTTTCTTTTCCTTTTCTCTTTTTTTTTTGTTTTCCTTTTTTCCTTTTTCTGTTTTTCCTCTCTCCCTTTCCCTTTCTCTTTTTNTCTCGTGTTCTTTTTTTTTTTTTTTTTTTTTTCCCTGCTTTCCATATTTAAATGTGCACACAAGGTAGTAAACTGCAACTTTCAGGCTTTTAAAAATCATTTCAGCCATACTTTTTTGTTTCTATATTTTACTCTGCCTTTCAACATTTTTATTCAGTTTTCTATTACACACACTATATTTAAAGATCTTTCAAACGTTTATTAGAAGATATAATGTTATAAATATCACAGATTTTCAGAGATGAAAGAAACAAGTAATTCATTAAACTGAAATTAATATTTTAATCACAAGTTTTTTGGTTAACAAAATGTTCTTAAACATCCACTTCAAATCAGCATTATTATGTGGATCCTTGATGAACATGACACCTGTTGGTTCTTTTCAAGCCAGCAGCACTAAAACTTCATTAGTTTCTAAACATCAGAAAGAACAATTTCTTGCCACAGAATATATTCTGCAAGGTGTAGTGCATGCTCTGGAAATATTAATCCAGGATTATTTTTTTTTTTTCTAGAAGACTCAATTTTCAGATGGGCAAAAGTGTATTACACAAATTCCTACAATCTCAGGCAGTAATAGCTGCCCATCCATTCTGTGCTTAGAGACCCATGGGCACAGGGAGCTAAGGTGAGTAGGAACAAGGCTTTCAAGAGACAACAGTAATGGGGTGCTAAAGTACTGTTTTTGCTGCCTTCATTGTGAATCACTGTCTCACTTGTGCTTTCTCATCTTACCTGGATTATGCCTGTTTACAACAGTGCCAATTTATTCTAGGTTTTTACTGTGCTGCTTTAGCACTGGTGCTGTTGTTATCTCAACAGCATAGGTAAGAGAAAAAAGTGCCAAGAAGGTAACATCAGTGCCCAGAGGAGTGGGAAGGAAGTAGCAGAGGACAGAGTAGTGGCAGAGAGGTGGGAACAGGGGAGGGAAGAAGTAGATAAATATGGCTAAGAGTCACTGTGCTAAAGTATAAACTCCAAATCAGTTACATATTAATCTGGGGAAATCCTATGATTTCAATTATGCAGGAAGTCAAACTGTATAGTTGGAATAGCCCCTTCTGAACCTTTTGTCAACAAAAATAGCAAATACTTCTTTTTTTTTTCTTAACTACATATAAAAGTAGATTGTAATTTATTTTTAAATACCTAATTAAGGTGACTTTTGTAGTTCCTGTAATCTTATCAGCAACTGAGAAATGCTGCACAGAATTTAATCCAATGGATCACTCAGTCAAAGCACAGGAGAGATAGTTTGATACGGGATGATATTTTCTTGGAAGTCACTTGAAAGTCACAGTATTGTCATTCGTACATTATGGAAATTTCAGAGCCCTGAAACACAGTGAAGTATGAGGAGTTCAGACTGCTAACATACAGCTCATTTCTGCAATATTTGAAGCTGTAGAGCAAAGCTGGAAAAATGCTTCTGTTTCCCTTTTTGAGGGAGTTTCCTAGAGCAATGCAAAGTTTTTTTTTCTGCAAAATATTGTTTCATTATTTTTAGCATTTTGACAGTTTCAAGAAATAAATTTGTTTTATTTCATATTGACAAGTTTGAACCAAAATGGGCTGTTTCCCTTAAATTATGAGCATTGAACTGAGGTATGAAAAAATCCCCTGTAAAGACAAAAAATGATTTCAAATCATGAAAGGTTCCCTTAAATATGCTGCAACTAAAGATTTCATTTTCTCCACTGTCTTCCTTGAATAACTAATTTGCTGAAAGCAAAAATTTATGAAATTTTTCTCTTACTATATTTGCTTTTTTCAGTGAGAAAAAGTAGGGATAAAAGTGATCTGTACAGTATCCTCTGACTACACTGATAATGCTCATCAGGAAGAAACTACCTTTCTGTCTTGAGGATTTTTTCATATGTAATTTTCTTTGTGAAATAGATGCTTCAACAAAGTATGTAGCATAACTTCATGAGCAAAACAACCTCAGTCTGGCACTTCTGTTAGAGAAAGTAAATAATTGCTTTGACTGAAAAAAAAAAAAAAAAGAAGATTATTTCCAACGCAAAACTGGCATCTGCCTATTGACATTTTCGTGTTTTTGGAATCTGTAGTCTTACAAGAAGTCAGGAAACAATTTGTACTTAAGAGAATTAGCTTGCCTGCATGAAGTTCTTTGCAAGACCGGGGCATAAAGGAGCAGCACATAAAAACAAACTTATTTTGATTTCGTTTTAATGACCTTTAATATTCACAGATGACTTGAAAAATAGCCCATCTGATTTCTACATCAGATAGATGTAGATGCCCCATCTCATCAATATTCCTTCTGGATACACATCATTCAGGTAGATGTTCGAGGGCTGTTGACTGACTACAAAAAAGCCCTGTAGGTGAGAGCCACCAAACTGAGCTGGGAAGGAAATACTCCCTATGTGTTTTGGGGTTACAAAGCCAAGTCCAAAGACAGTTTTAAATGGCTATCTAATTAGATATGCATATGTGTCTATGTTACATGTCATGGAACTGCGAACCTTACCAAACATGCCAAGACCTCAGAATAAAGGAAGACCAAGGCTCTTCACTGCTCCCTTAACAAGTTCATGCTCTGAGTAACCCTTGTTGCACTCTTGGCCACAGTGGTCTCACAGGTGACTGTTCCTTTCTGAACTAGAAAAGCTTTTTCCACATGTTGGGAATGACACCTTAATGGCAAAGGAAAATACTGTGGTTTTTTTTCCTTCATTTTAAACTGAGGGTAAGTCTCTACGGCAGGACTAAAATACCACTTCATATAGTTTATACTGATACCATAACTTGGCTGGCAAATGTCACTGTCTTAACCAAGCATAGTCTTTAAATCAGGTTTGTTTGAATGAGGGAAGGTTTGTAGCAGAATAGCTTTAAATGTGTATACTTGTGCCTGTTTGTATGTATGTTGTAACAGGTGCCTTTTATCCCACAGAAGGTTTTCCATTTTCACAGGAATCCAGGATGTAGCTGTGAATAACTTATGTTTGTTTCTTGTTATTTTGGAGAAACCATAAGCTAAAATGGTTTTTGTTCCTATTTTGCTGGCAATGACAGTATTTTATTGTCTTCTTTCACACAGATTCAGCCACATAGTCTCACCTCATCACATTTGCAAAATACTGTTTTAAAATTACACTGAATGGCATTCAGAGGCAGTGACAGCTTCAGGCTTAGTTCTGACATCCTTATGAACACAACCCTCCATCTATTCCTTAAGGAGATGTCATGAAGGATACAGATTAGAAGCATTTCTACCTGCAAAATTGACTAGAACGTAAAATACTATTAGAAAAAAAAATCTTCCTGTTAATTTTTACAATTACAGGAATTATTTTTAACAAGATAGATTAGTTGACAAAAAAGCACAAAAAAATAAAAAGAAAAAAGAAACCCCCCCAAAATCTCCAAAACAACACCCCCTCAAATCGAAACCAAACCAAACCAAACCAAACCAAACATCCCATAAAACTAGGTAGCCATATTATGAGTTCAATATTCTATTCCAAACTGCAGAGGGAAGTAAGACATAGCTGTTATCACTACATGAGGATTGCAATATAATAGCATAAAGTGATTCTGTATTTTTTACAAGGGTGTATAGTGATAGGACAAAGGGAAAGGGTTTTAAACTGAAATAGCATAGATTTAAATTAGACATTAGGAAGAAGTTCTTTACATAGAGGTTGGTGTGACACAGGCACAGGTTGCCCAGAGAAGCTCAATTCCTGGCAGTGTTCAACTCCAGGTTTGGATGAGGCTTTGACCAGCCTGGTCTAGTGGAAGGTGTCCCTGCCCATCGAAGGAGGGTTGGAAATGGATGAGCTTTAAGGTCCCTTCCAACCCAAACCATTCTATGATTACATGATCCTATGATTTTGTATGTAATAATATGGAAACTTTTATTTAACATTTGAAATAACATTTCTGTGTGTTACTTTTCTTAAGTAAACTATTACATAAAGAATTAAAAATAGTTTTACCTCATTTCCTACTTTATGTTTACTCAAGAAATAGTCTTCTATTCCACACACATCCCAAAGTTATATCACTTTCCCCTCCAGTTTGCACAACTCAATCACAGCTGTAGCTTTTGAAAGTATAAAGATGCCTGAAGCTGGCATAGAATTAAAACATAAAAAGCAAAAAAAACCCAACAACCAAGAAAGGAAAACCAGTTTCCTTTGTCATTATATAGTTCATAACAGTCGTGCTTTTTACACTTACTCTTTGATACACATAAACTAAGAAACTTCTAAAATACTGAAATGCTTAAGGCCTATCCTGAACTTAAGGCCAACTCCTGTGTATGCCTCTTTGATGAGGCTATGCATCTGCTGCTGAGCTTCTACAAAAGCATCCCTATCCTTCCAACCTTCAGACAGCTCAGGTACATCTGACTGGCAACTGCTTCAAACCAGTATTTTTTGCAAATTATTTTTTTTTTTTTTAATCACCAGGCATTTCTCTCTGCAAATCCTACCTTATCCAATGCACGTGGAGATTCTCCACTGACGTTCACACACATACATAGCATTGAACTTTTTAACCTAACAGCAGGATCTTTCATTTTCACAGATTTAAGCTGTAAAAATAACTAAATTAAACCAAAATCAAAACCAACAAACATGCAAGATCATCCCTTAAAAGAAAAAAAAAATACCCAAACCAACCAGCCAAACAAAAAACTGAAAACAACCTCTCCTCCCCCAAACAATAACCAACCAACCAAACAAACAAAAAAACCCAAAAACCAAAACAGGTGTAATTGAAATATTTTGGTAATGACAAGCAAATTAAATATTTTCCAAGTAGTNTTTTTTTTTTTTTTAATCACCAGGCATTTCTCTCTGCAAATCCTACCTTATCCAATGCACGTGGAGATTCTCCACTGACGTTCACACACATACATAGCATTGAACTTTTTAACCTAACAGCAGGATCTTTCATTTTCACAGATTTAAGCTGTAAAAATAACTAAATTAAACCAAAATCAAAACCAACAAACATGCAAGATCATCCCTTAAAAGAAAAAAAAAATACCCAAACCAACCAGCCAAACAAAAAACTGAAAACAACCTCTCCTCCCCCAAACAATAACCAACCAACCAAACAAACAAAAAAACCCAAAAACCAAAACAGGTGTAATTGAAATATTTTGGTAATGACAAGCAAATTAAATATTTTCCAAGTAGTATCTATGGCTATGAAGACAAGTGACAAGCTCTGATGACATCTATCAAACTGAGGACCTCATCTGCACAGATTGCAGTTACCATGTTTGTATCTCTCTTGT
Organism: Agapornis roseicollis; assembly: GCA_002631895.1. Taxonomy (NCBI): domain Eukaryota; kingdom Metazoa; phylum Chordata; class Aves; order Psittaciformes; family Psittacidae; genus Agapornis; species Agapornis roseicollis. Next base: position 144,888 of record NDXB01012304.1, on the reverse strand, counting down.
TACCCTTTGCACTTAAACTGTTCAATGCTGTCTTCTAAATTTTTCTTCACAGGACTGCTCTTAGGAAAATCCTATAATCAGACATATGATTCAAACATGGGTTTTGGTGGTCCATAGAGTCTGACAATTATAGGATTTATTAAACAAATTGAATCTTTACATTATTCAAAATTGTATATAAATACTAAAAATTTCGGAAGTATTTTTGCAATTTCTGTGAACTAAATACTCCTTTGGTAAAAAAAAAAATATAAAATGATATTGACAAAAAATGTGGCATAATATTATAAGAACTGAAATCCTCTGTAAATTGAAGTTATTACAGGCAAAGAGGCAGAGCACAAGTTCTCAAAACACTAACAGCACATGGGTAGTCAAAAGCAGCTGTGGTTTATTCCTTCACTGAACTCACAAACTGACAAAGTTCCACACTTAACCACACCATACCTCACCATCCCGCACTTCCATTAAGATATTTAATTTCAAGACATTTCATAAAAGCAGATGGTAAATCAAATAGTATTTTATGACAGTGGCTTTCAAGTAAGTGGTGGTCCCTAGTCTTCCAGGTGGCCCACACAACTACTTCTGTCACAACAGTGAAGCATCTGTCATTCGGCAGGCAGTGACACTTACTGTTTGTTGTAGCTTGGGACTGGTTTAGTTTCCAGCATATTTTCTAACCCTCTCCAGTAAAACAAGACAAAATAAAACAACAAAAAAAGCACATTTCTGTACAGCTGCTCCATATAGTTTTTGAGTAAATCTAACCATTAACAAACTTGCTAATGTGCTAAACAAGAAAGCTGAAATAAAGAGTATAGCGAAACTGTGAACTGCACAATGAACTAGAGATTCTAAATGGCTAAACTGAAAGGAATAGAACTATTTTTTAATTGCTAATTTTAGAATATAAGTTTTGAGTTTGAAAGCTTTAACTCCTAGATCTGCAAAAAATGTCTCCATCTAGTAAGTAAATAATAAATATGTACTTGAAAAAAATACCAAAGTCCATGTAAATTTAAATAAAATTACTGCTCTGGTTGTATTAAAGCAAGGTTATTTTCATCTCATTTTCTTGAGATTGACTGGCTTACTTTTAAGCAATCTGCACTGCAGACATGACAAGAGAAGTAAGGAACTGGCACTGTGAGAGATGAAAAAAACCTACAGATTTAAAATCAATATATATATATAGTCTTCTGTAGGAATGCATAAATGGGTTGTGTAACTTAAAATTAATTTTTCAAAGATAAAACAAAGCAGAACTAAAAGGAAATAAAAGGATAGCTGGAGAACATGCTGTCCTTCTCAACTACATGCTAAACTGATTTGAATTCCTGTTACAAAGATCTACATATGTAATTTAATTGGTCTTTTATGATTACTTGCACAAAATTAGGCACAATCTTTGAAACCATTAAGCTGTTCTTCCCATTTATTTTCTCTTCTTTTTTTTTTTTTTTTTTTTTTCCTGTTTATTCTTCATGTGCCAAAACAAGAAATTGGAGAGAATGAATTAATTAGAATGAAAAAACTCAATTTGGAAACAGGATGAAATTTACTTTGAAAAAAAAATGCATACTTCTGCTAATTTCTATTGTCTGTCTCTCCTCTTCATACTCTTTTTCTTTCTTGTTTTTGGTTTTGTTTTGTTTTGTTTTGTTTTGTTTTATGAGGTAAGCTCTACAATTTTCCAAGAAATGCACATATTCTGTTGATAGCAGGAGAACATTTTAATATCACTTCATTAAACATAAAAGAGTGCATTTTTAAATCATGTATCTGTTTATGATCTAATTACATTTCCTATTACATTAAATGGAGGCTGCTAATGTATAATATCAAACTTTGTTCCCCATGGCTTCTGACAAACAAAATCACTACTGTATCCACATTCAAAGTAAATCAAACACATTATTTTCAATGTTGCAACATTATGAATTGTCACAGTCCCCTGGTGGTCTTCAAACTATGTTAACAATATAGCATTCAAGTAACAAAGCAAAAGGAACAAATGGAAAGGGTATTTTGTAGCCCGGGGTAACATATTTTACCCATCCTTTTCACGTACTTGTTTCAGCGTTGTTGTTAAACAGTAAATTGACTAAAGTCTCTGGGTGACATGTAAACTCATGAAAAGTTATACTAAGACTCTAAAAGGCGGTAATACACCTATATAATTGTAGTTATTTTAATACAAACAGGGCTGACATAAAAACTATATATAAATATATATATGAATATGTGTATAAATATATATATTTTTACAACATTTTGCTTTCTTAAATCTATATATTCATGATGATTTTTTTCTTTAAATACAAGTGCATCTGAGAATTTTGTTCTGTAATGACAATTAATTTCCTTAAAATAGTCAGAGTATGAATTATCTCATCTTCTCATGTGGATGTTAGAAGAACATCCACAAATGAAGGTGAATATGTATCTTTAAATTAATTAATTGATTTAAATTAATAAATTAATTTAAATTAATTTACATTTAAATTAATAAAAGCTAAAAAAAAAGCTATGGGCACTTGATATTATTTCCTCTACAAATATCCAACCCTTATTAGCGTATGGTACAGCATAAAGACAAAATTTGCTCTAGTGTCATTTTCATTTACCTTTCAATTGCAAATTTCTGATGTTCAGCTTTACAAAACTTAATGATTATTTACCGTAACCCAGGAAACTGGAAGAGCAGACAGACTTAGGAAGTTTTTGGGTCACAGAATCATACATACCATGACTTCGTTATCTTTTCCTCCCTCTTGTGGCCTCGTATAGCAAGAGCATACAAGATATTGTCTCAAAGTACAGCACTGTTATGCTTCTGTAATAACCTGGCGGAGAAACAGGACTTTGGGCGAAGATGCCATAGGATCTAGCCACCTCCTTGGCATTGGAGGGGCCTCTTTGTGGTGTGGTCACATATGCCTGAGAGGGACATGGTGACTGTGGGGTCCAGAGCAGAGCCACCTTGGGAATATTTAGCAGACCCACAGCACAGCGGAGAGCTGTATGCCCTTCTCCAGCTTTCTGATAAAAACTCAGCATGCTTTTCAACACAGGGTGGTACAGATATCCAGACTAAGGATTTCACAGCCAGCTTTCCTATCTTCACCAATGCCTAAATATTATTGAGGTAATTTCAAAGCATGCTTGCCCACTTCAGTTACACAAACCAATTCTTCTCTGTGCTCTAAGCAGCAATAACAACAAAAATAAATAACAAGAATGTACTTATTTCCAGCCATATGAAATAAGCATTTTAATATTCAGACTTTAAGGCCACAAATTCGTGGTTATAAATATTGTATTGCATTCAAAGTTTTGTATATGCCATCTGGTGACCATGTGATTAGTGTGTTTATGGGGCAAAAAAAGAAGGGGGGGTCTTGTCATGCCCTTATTTATTTTCTGTGTTCAACTATGCAGTCACTCAAACCCCAGCCATATGCTAGAGCATCTGTTATAGGTGGATTTTCTTGTAAATTTTCTTTTTAAAAATTGAGTCGATTTTGCCCTTTAGAAGCCTGTACTCTGAGCAGTACTTCAGAATGACATTTACCGCAGACCAAATTATTATTTTATTAGGAGGTACAATGTCTAGTTTGATCAAACAGCCAAATTCCAATTTGGGAATAAATTTGTACCCAAAAATTTATAGGACTGAAACAGCCAAATAATCCCTTTTTGCTTGTATCCACCAGAGAAGATATGATTAATTTAAACTCTGTGTGCATATTCCTGTGCACATTCTTACACAGAAGTTTTCAAGCTGACTTGTATTTTCTTCATTGTGTTAGCATAGAAAGAAGCCTTATCTGCCTTAACAGAAAAAGATGCCACATAGCAGTTATAAATGAGTGAGCAGAACACTCCATGCTTTATTGGCCCAGTGTTCATATATGCATAATCATCGTTTAGTTTACAGAATACTGCTCAAGGCACTCTTGTGAAAATAGTATGCCAGTATGCTGTAGGGAATGAAACCAAGAATACAACAGTTTTTGCGGCTTTTCATCATGCCTCAGAAAGAAAAGGTTAAGTTAAAATTGGCTCTGTAAGAATAATAAAAGTATACTAAAAATACCCTCAGTTTTAGGCATACTTGCTGTTAAAAAAAAAAAAAAAAAAAAAA